>JACEVL010000644.1:0-192500 GCA_020284085.1 Aporrectodea caliginosa
CGGATCTTTTTAGGTACTGAATTGTGTAGATAAGTAATAACCTTATGCATTACGTTGATGACACTCTGAACGTTTTCAGATTATATGATATATTATTGTTCCTTCAAAGTAATCGCTTGTGATCGAGGCAAGCACGTCTCCAACTGTGATGGACAGCAATGCTTGGAGGGTACCTCACCTTCCAGGGAACGCCAGATTGCCTTCTTGAGCCGTTCTCTGGTGATTCTTTGATAAAAGCAGACGTCGACTGATATGAGAGACCTCAGAATTTCTTCATCTCTCTGCTTTGTTGATGAATTCAATATCCAAAGGAGAAAGGACTTTTGTAAGATAATGTCCAACACCTCCAGTGGAAGATCGTACAGCTCAAAGGTGAAAACATAACAGTGACAGACAGTATTTAATATTTTATGATTGTTTTACCAAAAATGTTTTGAAGGGTACAAAGTTTAGTAACTTAAGATAACATGAATTTGAAGCGGTTCACAAGAAATTCAACCAGTACAATAAACAAACTATATTTATGCAGCGTCCGACTGTCCATTTAGACAGTGCTGTTAGTATAATTTTATGTCAAGTTATATCGTATCGTATCGTATTTAAATATTTGTAAAGCGCCTCTCGTAGGGTGAACCGTTCAGAAGCGCTCCCAGTGTGCTAAGCCCCGTGAAAATAAACAGGTTTTAAGAAAAGCGAAGGAAGAAGAAAGACTGCCAGAGAGAATTTTAGAGCAAACAGAAGGAGAAAGAGCATTCCAAAGAGAGGGACCAATTGAAGCAAAGGAACGAGCCTGAGCCATAGCAGTTCTACTACGGGGAACCAAGAGATCAAGTCTATTGCAAGAACGAAGTGGACGGTAGGAGGAAGCTGAATGAGGCCTGAAGTATTACGCCAACCAGATATTGCGGGGCAAGACCCCTCTGAGCCTTGAAGATCAGAGAGAGGATTTTAAATTGTATGCGAGCATGCAGAGGGAGCCAATGAAGTTTGTCAAACATAAAGGTAGAGATGTGAGAGTACCGAGGAAGGCGGGCTATCAGTCTAGCAGCTGTGTTTGAGGACCGACTGAAGAGGAGAGAGACGAACCTTAGGAAGACCAACAAGAAGGGAATTGCAGTAGTCAATCCGAGAAAATACAAAAGCATGAACTAAAGTTGTGAAGATGGAGGAGGAGACAGAACGACGAATGACCCTGAGACGCCTTAAGTGAAAATAGGAGGAACGTGTGAGATTAGAGATGTGCTCAGTAAAGGTAAGTGAACTATCAAGGGTAACACCCAGATCGCGTACACTTGACGAGAAAGAGAAGAGTGGGAACATTTCAGAGAGGAGAGCAAAATCAAGTTTATGGAGCTGCTGAGGGGTACCAAACCAGATGAATTGAGTCTTAGAAGCATTAAGGGAGAGGCGATTTGATGACATCCAAGAGTGGAGATGATTGGAGAGAGACTGAATACTCCCGACCAAAAGCAACTGCGATGACGAAGGACCATGGACAAATGCTTGCACATCATCAGCGAAGATATGACCAGCAGCACCACAGATCGGAAAAAGAGAGGAGATGTCAGCTGTATATAAAATAAATAAGAGAGGACCGAGAACAGAGCCTTGAGGGACACCCAGTTTAACGTGGATCCATTGGGTTCTGGAGTCACCAGTAACAATCATTTGGGTTCGTTCAGATAGGTATGACCGAAACCAACAAAGGGGGAGGCCCTTTAGCCCATAAGAGGTCTCAAGACGCTAGAGAAGAATCTCATGATCAACCATATCGAAAGCTGCTGAGACATCATAGAGAGCCAGAAGAGTCAGTTCAGACCTATCAACAGCAGAATAGATTTCAGAAAGTAGGGAAAGGAGGGCAGTCTCGGTGGAATGGTTAGCCCTAAAGCCAGACTGGCTAGCAGGAAGTAGACCAGATTGCTCAAGATAAGGGAGAAACTGGAGAGAGACAAGACGTTCTAGAGTCTTAGAAAGAAAGGATAGATTTGAGATAGGCCGATAGTTATTGCAAAGGTTGGTGTCAAGGTTAGGCTTTTTGAGTGAAGGAAAGACAAGGGCCCGCTTCTGCGAGGGAGGAATGCAGCCTTCAGAGAGCGACCTATTAAACAGATAAACCAAAAAAGGGGCAAGATCATCCAAAATGTCATTAATAATAAAGGGGGGTAATGGATCTAGTTCACATGATTTTAAGTTAACAGACGATAAAACTGAACGAAGATCCGACTCAGAGATAGGTCGAAGCCTACTATGCTAAATTTTACAACTCATGTACTGAGTAGGTAGGTAGCCAAAGGGGCTACAGAAAATGATGGATCGGCTAAATAAGATATCGGAGTATGACATAAAAATAAATATCAAGAAGACAAAATCATGAGGATAAGCAAAGGAAAGGAAGCAACAGTAAAGATCACCATAGATGGAAATTACTTGGAACAAGTCGGAAAATTCTGTTACCTAGGAAGTATGATAACAAATGATGCAAAGTGTCATGTAGAAGTAAAGAGAAGAATAGCTATGGGGAAAGATGCCTTCTATGAAAGAAAGGAATTAATTAGAGGAAAGCTAAATAAGAATCTGAAGAAACGAGTTATCAAGTCTATAATATGGAGTGTGATGCTATACGGATGTGAAACATGGACTCTGAGGAAGGAAGACATAAGAAGATTAGAGGCCTTTGAGATGGGGATATGGCGAAGGATGGAAAGAGTCAGCTGGATGGAACGCAGGACAAATAAAGAGATACTACAAAATTAATGGTGGACGAAAAAAGATCGCTGATAGGAATAATAAGAAGCCGGCAGAGAAAATGGTTGGGCCACATTATGAGGGGAGATTCCATTCAAAGAACTATAATTGAGGGAAGAATGGAGGGCACGAAGACATGAGGAAGACCGAGAATGATATTGTTGGACTGGATGATGGAGAAGGAAGGATTGCAGCAAGCTGAAGGAGAAAGCCAGACACAACGTGACGAATGGAGACATTGGACGTACGAACCTGCCTAGGAAGACAGAGAATCAAAAGAAGAAAGAAGAAGATGTACTGAGTAACTTTGCCCTAACATTCCCGTCGGTATGCCTAAGATAATATATAATTATACATCTATTGGCTTCGGGTCGCTTTGTGCTGTGTTAATTGAAACCACTATCATGTTAAATTTTTCATATCAGGGATATTTTCATGAATTTCAATCTAATCTGTTCTGCTCACTAATTTTCCTAATCTTGTTAGTTTTGGTTTTTTCTTAGGCTATCAGTCTTTATTATTAGTTTGGTAACTGATCCCTGCACAATTGATAGTTGGTCGGTGATCTCCTTCATGTATGGTTGCTCAAGTATTATTTCCATTAGTATTTTTCCGGAAGGTTTTGCACTCTGCATATTCACAGATTAATGAATAGCCTCATCATCAAGTATATTAGTCGTCTACTAAAATTATTCAGAAATGGAGGAAGCAATGGTCTCTGCCATTAAACAGTCTGCAATAGAATGATAGACAAAGACGAAGAAATACAGACGGAAAAAGAGAGCCTTTATTAGACTGAGATGAGGGCGTTAGAGAGCTAAAAGAGCTGCACATAGCTTGGCAGTGAATTTCAGAGCTATTCCACTAGCTACCGATAAAGCTTGAGAGCCCAACAGACAATATCGGTTTCGGTGCCAATCCAATTCCAAAGAGAAGGCTTGGGAACCTTGGATGGGACGATTAATGCACAAGTGAACCGAGTCGCTTTGGCTTCCAAAATTTAGAAAGTCATGTGGTCTGTTGCCAAAAATGGGATAATGTGGAGCCTTTATACGACGTGCATGTAGGCATAGGCCTACATACAGTAGTGCGATGTCGATTACAAATCATCAGACACTGGATCAAGTAGTCATTGTAAAATATCATTCCATCTCCTCCAAATAAATTTCTATACACGATAATCTATACTATATCTCAAAGTGTTTTCTTCCGTTTGTTTGTTTTTCCATCCCACTAAAGGCTCCGAAAGGGAACGCTTTAGCGATTTGAAAATTGGTACACAACATTCCTACGCGAATTTGTAGGTCAACGCGACTATTTTCAGCTCGCAATTTACTTTAAATGCCGATATATGGACATTTAAAATTTCAAAGTGGTGGCTACCGTTGCAAATTGCGCCGCCATTTATGATTTCTCATAACGTCATAAGGCAAACGGCCTCCTAAGTAGAGCGTTCGCAAGGCATTTCGGGATTTCTCCAAAAGCAGCCAAAGTTAACTACGCAAATCAAGCGGGAACGATATATAAAGGTATAGCCAACCCGTGCGTAGCCGGGTAGTAGCATCTAGTCTAGTAATAAACCAGTTAGGTTCATCTTCAAGCCTGACCATTTTTTTTAATATACTAGGCACAGTGTTGGCTAGTTACTTTTTAAAAGTAATCAGTTACAGTAACTAGTTACTGGACTGTAAAAAGTAACTAGTTACTGTAACTAATTACTTTTTTAAAATAGTAACTAGTTACTGATTACAGTTACTTGTTCAAAGTAACTTTAGTTACTTTTAGTTACCGCACACATTTTGTTAAAGTCCAACATCGCAGCATCAGTTTATTAGCGTGTATACTCTGCAGGGTAATAGATTAATAATATGAATAGGCCTACTAATGCTCTACTGAAATGCCAGATTAAATATGTCGGCTTACAGCAGAAGAAGTTGAAAGTATTTCTTGCTAAGTCAATTTAAAGTAAATAATATTAATAAGGGATTAATAATTGTTACAGTAGGGTCAAATACAAAATCTGAAAACTCTAGTTAAATAGCACATTTCATAACTGTAGGTCTTTATTGGCTCGCAACAGAAGAAGCATCTCAAAATCTTCGTCGCTAATTCTATTTCGTCTTGGTTTCAGGATTTGGACACCTAAACTCAGCAGTCATTCAACCGGTGCACTATAGATGCCATTCCGGTATTAAATTTCAGAAAACTTCTTTAATTTAACTAATAACGGAAGTGTGTCTAAAGTTCCACTAATATTTTCATCTGCTAGGTATTAGTTCCTTTGCACTGTTAGTAGAGAGTAAATGTTTTTCCGGAACTGCAGTTTGCATTAGTGAAGAACCCTCACATGGAAATTCTTCTGAAGATACTGCGTCGCCTGAGAATTATCTTGTCGTATCTCCACTTTTTTTCGAAAAGCAGTTTAGAGTTGATCTGTAGCAGAATTTTTTGGATCTTTCTTCAGTGTCAATAGCTAAGAGATACGACAAGTCGTTTTAAAGATATTCAACAAAATATACTGTCGTATGTCCTGTTTTCAGAAGCATTTTATCGTATCTCCACACAGCATTCGTGGTGTAGCAGTGTCTGTTGTTGTATGTCCAGAGAAAGCTCGTCGTTGATTGGACGAGCAGGAGATACAACGGTGTAAACCTGTGCGCTTAGCGGGATTAAAGTGTCGCGTATTCAGACAATTAAAAGTTATTCTTTTAAAAATCCGGACTATATCCATGAATATTTTAACGAAAACACTCTCTAATAATTGGTCTTTGCTTGATTTAATCATTTCATGTCTTTGTTTTTCGTAGGATGATTCGTAATTTTTGTAAATCCATTTTATACAAAATTTTCACAAATTTCTTAAAAACAGCTCTATTTGTAAAATTTTTAAATGCAGGGTCTTTATGCAATGTTTATGTTTTAATATGACGTCTGTGTGTGAACTGTAATTTGATAATGCCTTCCTTATTGCATTGAATTTCTTATTTTTCCGCAAAATGCGACCCAAACTTCAACCTCGATTATCTCGGAATTTTGGAAAATGGAGATACGCGAGGATAATTCTCAGGCGACGACTGCCTTTTACAGTGGTTCCATATTCTGGGTTGAGTCGTTGCCTTCTCTATAGCATACCATCACTAGTAAACTACCTCAGGCGAAACTGCGGCAGTCACTGACGCAATGATTAGCCAGCCTCAAAGGATGGCCCAAACTGAGTTTGCAACCTGTCCAAAACTGCATTGAGCAACGGAGAAGCAAACTTAATCGCGTGCTTTAGCCTACCATGGACAATTTAGTGCGCAGAGAGAGCAAAGTTGGAATAACTCTGCCAAGACGACAGTTTCTGCATGCAAATGACTAAAGCTTCAGGTATTCACATAATGTTCCATGTTCAACAAATAAAGGATCGAAAAATATTACACTATGGCTATAGCGCAATTATTATTCGCCTACGCGATGCATCGGTCGCAAACATAATTTTCAAGTAACGTAAAGTAACTATTTTTATTTAGTTACCGTTACCTCGTAAAAGTAATCAGTTACTGTAACTAATTACTTTTTTGAAAAAGTAACTAGTTACTGTATTAGTTACCCAAAAAAAGTAATTAGTTACAGTAACGCGTTACTAGTAACGAGTAACGCACAACACTGACTAGGCATACATAGGCATAATATTGCCATACGATGCGACCCGAAGCCACAGATATAAATTATTTAAGATATTTACTTAATCATAATTTATACTTATTTGTTGAAAGATATACAGTTTCAAGAACGTTTCGAGTAGACTTTCTACTCTGGACACTCCCTTATGCAAGCTGAGGTAACTAAGTTTGGTCGGAATATAGCGGAACGACTCAAAATATCTTTTTAAGTTTGCATCCATGTTTGGAAGGATTTGAGCATAGTAGATTTAAAGATGTTTAGCCTACACCAATGAAAGTGTTCATGATGTTAAGCTTGTTACTTTATTATTAAGATAAAAGTAGTGGACAATCTTACCTTTGTGGAAGACGGAGCTTCATTCTGCAGCTGCAGATTTTTGTAGGGTGAACTCATACAAAGTGGCTTCTTCTTGACGCTTCTTCCCGGTGTTGCTACGTAATGCAATTTCAGATATAGAATATGTAAAGTTAATTATATAGCCTATCATCTCATTCAACTAATCGAATCAGTTAAACCTGGTCAATTTCGCAAACAACTCAACCAGGAGTGTCGCAAGTACAGTGAGCTGACTAAATTTGATTTTTCATTTTTCAGTTATAGTTGGACATTTTGTTAGGTAAACTTTGACAATTTTAATGTGCTAGCATGTTCTTGTTTTGTTAAAATGGGACAATCAGGCTATGCTTAACTGAAAGATTTTCATCACGTTCTGTACAAACTTTAATTGTAAAATAATATAGAACAATGAAAATAACTTAAATAAACCCAATCATAGATCATAGGCTATGTATACGCACATCTATTACAAAAGAATAGGGCTATCAGCAGACTTATAATATATCAGATTAGCATGTCATTCGACTTGTGACTAGGTTCATGAAAAAAGTAGAAAAGAACATGAACATTTCTAATTTTTGAAACATTCTTTACAAGTCATCGTCATCAAGGACCCCATATTCTTCTGCATAGCTTTGGTGAAACCATCTGTTGCAACATCCTTCGTATTGACACCACTGCTCATGCCTCTTACGATCATTAACATTGCCACATTCAATGCTGCACATGTAACAGTATGCTCTGTACTTTAATTTCTCTTTATTTTGTTTGAATCCTTTTGCAAAACTTTTCCGGGCTTTGCAATTTTGGCAAGCTTCATTGAAACCTTGTTTTCTTCCTTCACCTTCCTATTTCTTTCCATATAGTCTTCCATCATCTCTCGGTGTTACTTTTTTTTAAATCTTTTGTTTTTAAGCACTCCTCTTCTGTTTTCTGTTTCCATCTGTTCATCTCAGTTTAATACTCTGTTTATTCAGCGGAAGTGAGCATGTAGGTTGATAAAGCCTTATTTTTGCATTTGCTGGAATGTCTCTAACTTATATCAGGGTGTCATTACACGAAACCAGTAATAGCCTGCATAATGTCTATGACTTGAAAAGCCAAGCAGTCCATTCTTTACTGCAAACTGATACGCTACTGAGTGAACTTCCTCTTTGCCTATAAATGGAAAACCAGCTGATGACATAATATCGTATCAGCTTCACAAATTCTTCTACATCACTTTCTGAAAGAACTGTCTTCCTACCAGACGAATGTTTGAAACCTTTAACTTGCCTTTAAATCTGTCACACAAAGTTGAATTTGACAAAGTCGGACACACCTCAGCAGGGCTTAACAATTTTGTCCGACTTTGACGCAAACCTATTTGGCAAAGTTGGACAGCAAACAGCTCTAGTTTAAACCGTGAGACTAATTCATTATCACTCAAACAAGTTACGCAGAACAGGTATAATTCTGTCTTCGATTTAATAAAAATTCAAACTCTTCCTCTTCAGCAATTAAAGTTATCATAAACTTTTAAGAGTGAATCAACTATGTCAACCTTTAAATTCTAGAAATTCGACGTACATCGAAAATAGTCAACTTCTTAAACTGGAGGCAACAATCTCTCGAAGGTTATTGAGTTTTATTCACTAGAATTCTGTAAGTATAATTTATTATACGGCCGCCTGTTGAGCGATGCCTCTTCTGAGTGGTAGGCTGCTACAATATTTGTCCGAGATTTGTCCCAATCATAGATATCTGTAAAACCTAATAGCTGCGGTCTTATGCACGGGAAGACACAATGTGATTCAGTTGACTAGGAGCTAACTGCAAACAAACTGCAAACTGCAATGTTTTAATAAAGAAATCAGTCCAAGAGTCGGCCCAGCAAAATCTCGAAGCCACGGTCGGAATATTCTTGGCATTCCTTGTTGAAACGGTTTGCTACAAGTCTTAATCGAATCTCGAGACATTGGTAGTATTAAAACAAAAATGACAGCATCAGCGGCGTAACCAGGGCTTGGAAAAAATTACGCATTTTCCAACACTGAGGGGAGGGGTGCTGTGCTGTGCCCTCCCCAGGGTAAGAAAATTTGTTAATTAGGTTTTGTAAAGGTGCGTTTTGGAGAGCATCTTTTTGGTAAAAGTAATAGCATTTTAACCAGGTCTTTTCTTTGGCAAATTATATAATTTAATAATCTTCTTAATAAAATTGGCTCAGCCGTAAAGTCCCAGCAACCAGGGGCGCAACCACGGTCCAGAAGTTGGGGGGACCTACTTGAATGTGTGGTTGGGGGGAGGAATTGCGAGCGCCGAAGGCGCGAAGCTGCGATTGCCGAAGGCAAGAAGCCCCTAACGACTAGGGGGCATGGGGGAGCGTCGTAAGCTCCCCATCAGGATAGAAGCCGACGCAATTTTGAGCATATGGTGCCAAATGGAGTACATTTTGGGCTTTAATTTACCTCAAATTTTTCACCTATGATTTCGATATAAAAGTACCTAAACCACCTAGATCTGTGAAAAATGTGACTTTATTATATGAATAAACTGGACGTGACAAGGGTTTAATTAAGATAATTGAACGGAAAAGAGTAGAATAAGCTATAGAACAGTGTTTGTAAAACTAGGAATGTCGGTAGGGAGGAAGCCTGAACGGGTCAATTTTCTCAGAATACCGTTAAGGTATTACCCTACAGTGGCAAATCCCCACCAAACAGGGGAGGCATAAAGTAGCCGTGCGAGAATAGTTGCTCAACAACGTCAAAGAGACGTTGACCGTGGTGACCGTGGGCGACTAAAACACGTAGCGCGAACATCGATTTTCGGGCTTTGCAGCATATTTTGTCTATGTGTGTCCCAAAGCCAATCCGATCAGAGATGGTGAAACCCAAAATAACCGTCTCCTGGACCCGCTCGATGCCAGGGATGAGAGGATTGAGGGAAATAGGTTTGGACCTCGGTCGTTTGACAACCATTTCTCTGGTCTTATAGCATGGTTTAATTTAAGATTGCTAATGGATGCCCACTTAGAGATATGGTCAAGTTCAGAAAGAGTGCTGTCAATGCAGGAAGCAGAGACCAGCAAGTAGCTATCGTCGGCATATTTAAGGAGACGGTTTTCATCAGTATGTCCAAGGCCAGAGCCTTGTACTATACTGGCATTAATGGTACAGATGGGAGAGATCGCGGAAGGCAAGAAGCTCCTAACGACTAGGAGATTTTGGGGAGCGAGGTAAGTTTCCCCATCGGGGTCTGGGGCGGAGCCCCAGAAGCCGACGCAATTGTGAGCATTTGATACCAAATGGAGTGCATTTTGGGCTCTTGTTTGCCTCACAATTTTCAAAAGTTGGGGGGACCGTCCCACTGGCGTCCCAGCCTGTTCGAAAGTCCGGGGGGACGCGTCCCACGGGTCCCATAGGGTGGTTGCGCCTATGCCAGCAACCATCGTATAGTCTGGAAACAGACAGACTCAACAAAGAACTGCAATAAGCTGAAGCATTGAAATTTTATACTTTCACAATGAACATGTAGGCCTAGTTGTCAGGTTTCTATGCACGGTCAGTTTTTTACATTTTGGAATAAAATTTAAACCAACAGACTAACTGTTTATAGGCCCTATCTATAGTTATGTCGCAGTTGGTAAAAGCCTCGTTTATAATTCTAACGTCTAACGAATCCAATAGAAGACGCATTGAGACGCTGCAAGAGTATAGCATAGATTTAAGGAAAAAGAGGACATTGATCAAGAAAAATAAGTAGGCCTAAGTAATCTATAGATCGTTTGTAAAAGCATGCGATTTATAAAAAATTGTAACCTAGAATTAGAAATTCAACGAATAAAAGTAATCTACGATGTCAATAAGTATTCTAAACGGTTTGAATTTTTAGAGCTGTTAAAATCTTTACGCATTTGCGTAATTGCGTAATGCTAGTTACGCGCCTGGACAGCATCCAATTACAAGATTTTTAGGCGTCATAAGAGGTCATGCCTTGATCTGAAAACCTAATATTTTTATAAGGTCCTCGACCCCACCCTTTCTAAATGCTTACGTTTCTTCTGCTGTTGCTGCTCGTTGGAAGTTCCAACTCATATAAACAGGTCACCTTCTTCCATTGCATTTAATGCAAGTAATATCCGCAAAACAACTGACGTTATGAGGTGTAACACTGAAACTTCTTCCAATGGTCCTATATAATGGCTATAGGTTTGATGGTTAATGTTTCATAAGGCTAGGCATATAACTAGAATGCCTCGATAGAAACTACACGCATTTGTTGAAGCATAAATTGTCTGTTTTTGAATTTGAATTTCTGATTAAATGGATCCATCTTGACCTACATAAACTTTGCATCGATTTTCAGCTGAACTTTATCAATTTTTACATAGTCGGAGGTTTTTCCGAATAATTGTTAGCAAATAAAGTTGTTTCTTTCCGCATACCTATTTCACTATAACAGCAAGGGGTACTTCTCTTGCGGAATGGATGTATGTCCCCATCTTCCGTCACAGAAATAGCGCTCCGTTCTCGAAATGAATATTTGTTGTTCTTTCCTGCACATACAACCATAGTACTGGATAAGAGATAGTAATTTTAGGAGGTCTCAATAGTTAACACCATTTGGTTTTTTAAACGATGTTTCTTTCAAATTACAAACTTTGACCTCATAAGAATTTTTCTGCATATGAAGAACGAGTACAGATGCAACTAAAAATATAATAATTATGTTTCTAATAGGCCTAATATGTTTTTTATGGATCATCATAATAATAATATATTGTGATGATCCATAATAATCAAAAAGTCTCACACCGTGATTGGCATCTATTTTTAGCAAAAACGTTTCTGAATCATCATAACCAGCAATAATCACACATCCTATGTTGTGTTACTACGTCTGTATGTGTGACATTATATAGGTATTTCCCTTTGGCGTAAGATCGCAAACAGTTTGTGGGCAGAGGAAAGAACCGGAGTCATAGTAATCAGAGATATCGCCGAATAAAGAGCTAATAATAAATTGCTCCATAATGGACATCTCGCAATCGTAATCTCCAAACTTCTAAAGCTCAACAGCCAAGCGCAGGGCACCAGCTTATTCACGCGCGCTGCGTCTAGTTTGAGGGGTTGTCCAAGAGAGTAGTCCAAAGGAGGTATGAGTCCGGTTTCCAGAGCATCAGAAAGGCAGAGTAGTTGTTAGGGTGGGTGTCGTTTAGGTCGAGAATTGGAATCAGTTGAGGCGGGGTAAGAGTTCTGGATCTCTGTTTACTCTTCAGAGTGCTTACTTCGACATTTGGCATATTTTATTCATTTTATTGTCTTCACAGTAGGCCTACTATTGTGTGACTGCACATTGGTTTAAGCCTACATCCTTTTACGTTCTTAACAAAGGTAAGAAATCCAGGTACGTTGTCAAGTAGCCTCTCATTAATGCAACACCAAGAAGTGCTCACATTTTACAGAATAAACAGCTGTTTGAAAGAGATACAGGCATTGACTTATTATTAGCCCCAAAAGTTCTCAGTCCCGTCAATCTCTCCAAGTGTGGCTACATTCAAAATTTATGATGCTACAGACGAGATTATCTGGAATAACCTGGTGTTCTGCGTTTACCTTTAGAGTAGCGCTTCAGAAATTTAAAGTTTGCAATTATGATTAACACTATGATTACGATTAGTCGATTACTATTACGATTACGTTCCAGTAAAATGCAGAGGCTAGCATTAGCAAAGCTGGACTATGCAAAGGAAGCATAGAGGAGTCTGGCCAACGTGGTGACCCGAATTACATCATATAGACGCCAGTGGCGGCGCCAGGGGGCTAGGGGTGCTTAGCCCCCTAAATGCGGCTCAGCCCCCCAAATTCACAGGTTTTATGAATTTTGTGAGCTGTAAAAGTGTAAAAGCAAAAAAAAGGTCATCTGGAAAAAATTACCATGACTTGTGGATATTTTTGAGCTTTAGCCCCCAAATCTGATATCCTGGCGCCGCCACTGATAGGCGCGTCCCCAGTAGACCACGCATGGGCAATAAGGATGCTTATTGCTGAAAGCGATTGGCTGGCCTCAATACAAATCCAGTCAATATGGGGTCAAAACTAAGCCTATCATTTATGGCTACCCATAGAATAACAGACTCTGCCACCACATCCATACCTAAGAGCTTTGATATCCGGCCTCGAAGAGTTGAAAAAACCGACAGCAGTGCCCATAGACATTTGAATCCGAACGATAAAGACCTGCTCGCCGAACGTCTGGCTACACACAGTCCGGAGACGATATCAAGCCAGAGACGGTTTCCAAAGCGTCTTGGAAACTTCAACGCTCCAGAGAAGCGCATGATGGCGGTGATAATGATGATAACGACAATGACGATTAACTTGATGCTTGCTTCACTGCTGCTGTTGCTGTTCTCGTTCGAAGCTCCCATCCCCAAATAAATAGATAACTTTTTGTCACAGAAGTTAATGCAAGCAATTAGCAGAACCATCTCATGTCGTGTGACGAATAACATCCTTGAAACAACTGACATAATTATGAGGTGTAAATCTGATACCGCTTCCAATGGTCCTGTGTATTGGCGATAGGTTTGCTTTGGTGGTCTATGTTTCATAAGGCTAAGGCATATGATTAGAGAGCAGCATATAAAGCTCGACAGAACCTCCACGCATTCGTTGAAACTTAAAATTGCCTGCTATTAAATTCTATTTTCTGGTAGTGAATTATGTCCTCATTCGCGAATGCAGAAGTTACCATTAGACGCATTGAACCGCATCTATCTTGACCTATTAGGTCTAAACTTGCATTGCTTTTCAACCGAACTTTATCAAATTTACGTCTTCGATGTTTTTCTATTTAAAACAAATAAAGTTGTTTCTTTCTGCTTACCTGCGGGAAATCGCAGAAGCGAACGAAACATAATTCAGTTCCACAAACCTACCTTGTCCATTTCTGTGTGTTGTCCATTGTCATCGATTTCCGTGTGTTGTCCATTGTCATCGATTTCCGTGTGTTTTCTTGCACAGGCACCCATTATAATGTCTTCTTGCACAGGCACCCATTATGTGTTCGTATATAGAAATTAATGTTAGTTGTTTATATTTGATACTATTTGCTTTATTAAACGATGTTTTTTCACATTGCAAACGTTAACCTCATCAGAATTTGCCTGCAAATGAGGAATGGTTACAGGTGTAACAAGAAACATTATACATGTATATGATGAGTCATTAAAACGTACACAGTCTTCCTCCGTGATTTCCGTTTATTTTTAGCAAAAGCTTTTCTGACACTTCATAACCACATCTTATAATAGGCCTATATGTTTGACATAGGGAGAGTTCCGTACGCGTAAACTTGTAAACAATTTGTGTGCAGGGCAGAGAGAAGAACCAGAGTCATAGTGGGATCAACGATATCGCCGACTAGATATAGCTAAGATCCTACTTTGCGCTCCATATAGACATCTCTGTTTACTTTTCAGAGTGTTTCCTTAGAGATTTCTCATTATATTTTATTATTGCTTTTACAGTACACTTGTGTGAGTGCATAATTGGTTTAAGCTGCAATTGAAGTCTTTTATATGCTGTAAGCCTACGTCGAGCTACTCTGTTAACAAGGGTAATCAGGATAAGTAAATAACCTTCATTTATTGAATGTCAAGAAGCGCTCACATTAAGTTATTGGACTTAGGAAAAGCCCAACAGTTCTCAGTCTCTGCAGTCTCTGCAGGTGTGGATATATGCAAAATTTATTATGCTGCAGACGAGATTACTGTGAATTATCTGGTGCTCTCAGCTTTGCTTTAGAGTTTCTAGCGTTTTTAGAAAGTTAAAGTTTACGATTACGATTACGATCGTTCCAGTAACTGCCATGGCTGATCATCTACCAGCATACTCGCTGTACAAGTCTTAACACCAGAACGGCAGAACGGATTCTGTTTGAATCCATCAGGTCACTGGTGCCTGAGAATGCGAAAGATATGTTTTTGCCCGAAAACAACCTGTGAACGGCACACTTTCAGGTAATAATAATAATAATAATAATAATAATAATAATAATAATAATAATAATAATAATAATAATAATAATAATAATAATAATAATAATAACGCCGAGCCATAACGCTTACGGCCGCTACAACACTCACTCCGGACCACACCGATGGAGTCACGACGGTGGGGTTGGCCTTGGCCCTGAGTTTCGACACGTCTTCAGAGGCATTGGATCGTATGCAGCCCAGTGATTCTCAGGGACCCGCAACAGTAGGCCTAGTAACTGCAACGCCGAACCGAGGATTCCACATCCAAATTTGCAACACGGACTGATTAGGCACATCCCTAAAGGAGCTAGAACCAGCACAGGCAGACTGCTCGTTAAGATCATCAACCAAATCATCCTTGACCCGACGGATTTGGACGGGTGGCGCGGCCTTCTCTCCTTCGGTGCCTTGGTCTTAGAGCGTCCGAATAGAGGCGGGAGGCGCCATAACCTAACCGAGACCATCAAGAAAAGAGCAATGGAGGTTTCTGGTCGGGAGCGAACCGCAGCCGCGAGTCTCTTCACGAACGAAATGGGGCGTGCAAAGCCAAGAAAAGGGGCTGCAGATAACAACCATACATTGGCCATGGCGGTAGTCGCAAAGTTGGAAGACGGAAATATTAAAGCGGCCGCAAGAATCTTGTGCTCGGCAGACACGCCAGCCCCGATCTGTGGGGAGACATGGTCGGAATTATGCCTCAAACACCCGACACCGCCGCCCGAACACAGAGTTCCGCCGCTGCCGACAGAAGTGGCCCCCTATCAGGCATCCGAGACAGAGGTCAGGGACTCCATCTGCACTTTCCCGGCG
The DNA here is from genome assembly GCA_020284085.1 of Aporrectodea caliginosa. NCBI lineage: Eukaryota > Metazoa > Annelida > Clitellata > Crassiclitellata > Lumbricidae > Aporrectodea > Aporrectodea caliginosa. The sequence continues at coordinate 15,584 of JACEVL010000644.1, forward strand.
GGGTCATCAGGCGGCCCTGATGGCTTGAGACCTCAGCACATTTTAGAACTGATCAACACAGCGGAGGTTGGGCCGGAGCTGGTAACCGCTATCACAGCTTTGATCAATCTGATGCTGGCGGGGGAATGCCCGTCGGAGCTGAGGGCTACATTATTTGGTGGTACGCTATTCGCACTACGCAAACAAACAGGGGGCCTGCGCCCGATAGTGGTTGGTTACTACTGGCGCAGGCTCGCATCCAAGTGCGCAAACGCTCACGCAGTTCGACGGATGGCGCCTTTGCTGACCCCATATCAGCTCGGAGTTGGCACACCGGGTGGTTGCGAGGCCGCCGTTCACGCGACGAGGCGTTTCCTGAGCGGTATGAATCAGGACTCGATCATGGTAAAACTGGATCTGGAGAACGCCTTCAACTGCCTCTACAGAGACCAGATGCTGACCTCCATCAACAAAGAGCTGCCCGAATTAGCAGCATACTGTCACTCGGCATACGCGGAGCCCTCCGACCTGAAGTTCGGGGATTTTAACATCAAATCACAAATGGGTCCACAACAGGGCGACCCACTGGGCCCGTTGCTTTTCAGCATGCCGCTCCAACAAATCCTCATGAACCTAAACTCACAGTTAGCTTTCGGCTATCTGGACAACGTCACCTTGGGTGGTGGTTCGGAGGTCGTAGCGGCAGATGTGCAGCGTTTTGAGGAGGCAGCTGCTTCGTTGGGCCTTAGGCTCAACAGAAAGAAATGCGAATTGATCGCACACTCCAACCAGTACAGCCATCTGGAACCGTTTAGACAATTTGCCTTCACCACCCCGGAGGATGCTACACTCCTAGGTTCGCCGCTGTTGGATGGCGCAGCGTTGGAGGCAGCGCTCAATACCCACCATGCGGACCTGGCTTTCGCACTCGGAAGACTGACCTTCATCGCGAGACACGATGCACTTCTGATCCTGAGAATCTCTTTAGGTACTCCGAAACTCCTGTACACGCTCCGAAGTGCACCTTGCGTGGGGCATCAGGGTCTGTGGAAATACGACACCCTGCTCAAGACGGGCCTCGAACAGATCTTGAACATCACACTATCGGAGAATCTGTGGTCTCAGGCCACGCTGCCCATTAAATATGGGGGACTAGGTATAAGAAGGGTGCCACAGCTGGCACTTCCCGCTTTTTTAGCTTCGGCCGCGGGCACCCTCAGCCTACAGAACGCCATACTTGGGAACGAGAGCTCGACTCCGTATGGTCCTTTGGAGGCACTGATGATTCAGTGGCGAACCAAGACGGACGTGGACCTGCCAGAGATGCAACACAGGGCCAGTCAAAACATCTGGGACAGGCCGCTTCTGGAGCGCATCGTGGAGGAAATCGGCACATCGCTGCCGAACGCGCTGGACCAGGCGAGACTGAGGGCGGTTTCGGCTCCACACGCGGGCGACTGGCTGCTGGCCCTGCCGATTGCCTCGTGCGGTCTGAAGTTGGATGACGAAGCTGTGAGGGTTGCGGTGGGTCTGCGGCTGGGGGCAGACCTGTGTGAGCCCCACGCTTGCGCCTGCGGTCAGTGGGTCACTGCGTTGGGTCATCACGGCCTCTCATGTCTCAAGGGCTTCGGCCGACAGGCAAGACATGGTGCCATCAATGACGTGGTCCACCGCGCACTCACTAAGGCCGGATACCCGGCAATCAAGGAGCCGCCGGGGCTGGTTAGATCGGATGGCAAGAGACCAGACGGCCATACCTTGATACCATGGAGATCGGGTCGTTGTCTGGTTTGGGATGCCACGGTCACGGACACGCTGGCGGCCTCTTACCTTACCATCACGGCAACAACAGCAGGCGCGGCAGCTGAAGCCGCCGCCACAAGAAAGCAGGCCAAATATCAGGTCCTCAGCAACAACTACGCCTTTGTCCCGTTGGCACTTGAAACATTTGGCCCCATCAATTGCTTAGGCCTTGATTTTATTTCTGATCTGGGGCGTAACCTGACCCTAGCAACCGGAGACCCGAGGGAGTCGTCTTTTCTGTTTCAACGACTCTCTATAAACGTCCAACGCTTCAATGCCGTCGCGTTCCGGGGAACCTTTTCGGACAAAACGACTGACAACACCATTCCAGAATAATAATCTTCTCCAGCAGTCTCCGGACATTTTAGGCATCCTGAGGGATCCTTGATACCCCGGGTAAAAAAATAATAATAATAAGGTTCCGGGGAACCTTTTCGGACAAAACGACTGACAACACCATTCCAGAATAACAATCTTCTCCAGCAGTCTCCGGACTTTTTAGGCCACCTGAGGGATCCTTGATACCTCGGGTAAAATAAATAATAATAATAATAATAATAATAATAATAATAATAATAATAATAATAATAATAATAATAAAATTAATAATAACGATGTTGCAATATGCGGTACCTTTGCCAGCCTTCTGCCCGAGCCCGAGGAGTTCTAACCGTTCCAGACTTTTAACTATTTAATTAATCTTGAAGTCCCTGAGGGATCACGTTTACCTCGAGGCATTTTAATTTTTAAAAAATAATTGTTGTATTTACTAGTTTTATAGTAAAACTTGACTTCCATCTTGCTTGAGCCAAAGAACCAAGATGGCTGATACAACAAAGATCCTTCATAAGTCCCTAGATACTACACTGCTTTCCCCAAAGTTAAATGATTAATGTGAAACGTTCAAGTCCCAAAGAATGTCTTTTAGACCTTGCTAAGCATTTAAGTTCAAATACTACTAATAATAATTGAAGTTTGGGGTAGACTGCCCCTCACCTCTTAAATAAAATGTCTAGCAGGTTTTATTCTGGCCTGCATGTGCAAACAAAATCCTCAAGATACTTTGGAGGCTTCCTAAGCCTTTCAGAACGTCGATCAGGTACTGTAGGTGTCACTTCCGATGGCTGAGGCTGGTTGTCCTGAGAAACATACTCTGGTAGCTCTCCAATCCCCTTTGTTTGATGCTTGTGTACCACAGGTGGTGTTTTTGATGGTTGATTGTGCTGACAAGTGTCCCCTGGTGTGGTGTTCTGCGACATACTCAATTATGTTGAAGTTTCTGCTCTTCCCGTTGGCTCGTTCTGTTGACAGCTGTCTCAACTGCCTGGATTCTTGTCCATTCCCTCAGGAACATCCAGTGTTTCTGGCCACCTTCTGCGGAGGTGATCAACGTGTCTTCTAATAATGGACCCCATCTCTGACTGCACTTTACAAGAAACTGGTCCTGTAAGCTCAACAATTTCAACTGGTGTCCACTTTTGCCCAGAATCCACATGTGTGCTAAAGTTCCGAGCATACACTTTATCTCCAACCTGAAAATCTCCTGGATGACAATGCTGATCATGGATGGATTTCTGTTTTGCCTGCTTCTGCTGTACTCGGGAAGAAATGTTGGGTCTTAACCCATCGAATCTGGTTCGGAGTGTCCGATTCATCAGTAATTCAGCTGGAGAGATGCCTGTAACTGTGTGCGGCGTAATGCGATAGGTGAAGAGGAATCGAGATACCCTGCGCTGTAGACTACAGGGGCTTTTCTCCGATTTCTTCATAGCTTCTTTGAATGATTGAACCACTCGCTCTGCTTGCCCATTGGAAGAGGGGTGAAACGGCGCCACCAATGTCTGGTGGATTGCATTTTGGCTGAGAAATGTCCGGAACTCATCACTGGTGAAGCACGGTCCATTGTCTGATACAACCTGTTCAGGCAAGCCATGAGTGGCAAACGTCTGCACCAGACTCTCAATGGTTGCCTTAGAAGTTGCTGTTGACTGAATGTGGATACCAATCCATTTGCTGTAAGCATCGACTATAATGAGAAACATTTTCCCATAAAAGGGTCCTGCATAGTCCAAATGTAACCGCTCCCAAGGTCTTGAAGGATACTCCCATGGATTCAGTGGAGCCTTTTCCGGTGCGTGCCTATGAATCTGACATGACGAGCACTGTCTGACCAGTCTTTCAATACCTATGTCTAGGCCTGGCCACCACACATAGTTCCGAGCCAACGCCTTCATACGACATACTCCCGGATGCATCTCATGCAATTCTTCAAGGATGACTTCCTGACTCTTGGTTGGCACAATCACTCGACAACCTCGCAGTAAACATCCATCTTGAAGACTTAGTTCCGCCCGGACCTGAAAAAATGGACGCAAATCCTCAGATGGACACCTGTCTGGCCAACCTCTACGGCAGTAACTCAGCACTTGGCTATAAACTGGATCCCTGAATGTTTGCGCCTTGATAGTGGCTGCATCAACCGTTTGGTTTACTATATCCAGTGATTGGATCACCTCACAAGGAACGTCACTGTCAGACACTGTCTCGTCCAATGGTAAACGGCTTAGACCGTCTGCATTTCCATTGTTGCAGCCTGCTTTGAATTGCAGTCTATAATCATACCTTGATAATGTCAATATCCAACGGATTAATCTTGGCGAAGCCATTTGTGGAACAGCCTTGTCATCACCAAACAAACCGAGTAATGGTTTGTGGTCTGTGGTTAGGATAAATTTCCGGCCATAAACGAACTGATGAAATTTCTTGACACCAAACAGCAATGCCAATCCTTCTTTATCCAGTTGAGAGTAATTCCGTTCAGCAGAATTCAATGTCCTTGAAGCAAAAGCTATAGGCTTCTCAGAACCATCCTCCATGATATGTGACAGTACTGCTCCCACGCCATATGGTGAGGAGTCGCAAGTCACAATTAGTTCTTTTTGTTCATCATAATGTGTGAGGAGGCTGGAATTGGTCAACAAGTCTTTCGCTTTCTGAAAAGATGTCTGGGTTTCTGCATTCCACTGCCACTGTACATGTTTACGAAGTAGCTTGTGCATGGGCTCCAGTGTTGTAGCCAAATGTGGGAGGTCGGCATTATAAAAATTCAACATACCCAGAAATGCCCGCAACTCAGTGGAGTTCTTAGGCGCTCTGGCCTCAGTGATAGCATGCACATTGGATGGTGATGGTCGAGTACCCCAGCGTTAACCACCCGGCCGCAGTATACCACCTCCGGAGCAAAAAACGAGCACTTTGACCGTTTTAGGCGTAAACCTGCCTCGGACAATCGACGTAACACTTCCCGTAAATTTCTGAGATGGTCTTCATCTGATAATCCAGACAACAAAATGTCATCCATACGCACAATAACAAAAGGCACATCCCTTAACAGGTTTTCAAGGGCTCTCTGAAAGATTCCTGGAGCTGATTTGACGCCAAATGGTAAACGACAATACTCAAACAGGCCTTTGTGTGTGTTTATAGTAAGAAATTTCCTCGCCTCATCCTCCAAAAGCAGTTGCTGATAAGCCTGGCTCAAATCTAACTTGCTGAATGTTTTTCCACCACACAATGAAGTAAACAGATCTTCTGTCTTTGGGATTGGATAACGATCCAGCTTGGACACCTTGTTGACTGTTGTTTTATAATCCCCGCAGATTCGTATTGTTCCATCAGCCTTTACCACAGGTACTATTGGTGCAGCCCAGTCTGAGTGTGTCACCGGACAGATTGTGCCTTCACGAACCAAACGATCCAGTTCTGCTTCGACCCTTTTCTTCAAAGCATATGGCAGAGGACGAGCCTTACAGAAGATTGGCAGTGCATTAGGATCAATGAATATCTTTGCTTTAAACCCTTTCATTGTTCCCAATTCCTCCTTAAACACGTCAGAGAATTCTGCTAACACTTCGTCGACCTGTGACTTTTCCACGTGTTGTATGCGGAAAATTTCTTTCCAGTTCAATTTGAGTACTTGTAGCCAATTACGACCCATCAAGCATGGATTCTCACCAGATACCACTAATGCTGGCAGTTCTAACACCTGGGAAGCATACGTGATTTCCACCTGAACAGTTCCCATTACTGGGATCAACTGTCCCGTATAGGTTTTCAGCTTTGCTGAAGTAGGTTGCAGCGGATTTCGTCGATTCCTACATATTCGTTCATACGTAGACTGATTGAGTACTGTCACTGCAGCCCCAGTATCCACCTCCAAACAAGTTTTCACTCCATTTAATTTCACTTCAACTGTATAGGGTTGGCCTTTTTTTCTGTAACCGTCCTTAGATGGTAAACATTTTCTGCTTCACAATAGTCGCTCTCAGTATCATGCTCCAATTTGTGGGTTTCTTTAACATTAACTGTACGCTTTGATTGAGTCTGTCTTGCCGTGGAATTGACCTTATTACGCGAACGGCAAACTTTGATCGTATGGCCTTTTTTGGAACATCCAAAACACAATTCATCTTTAAATCTGCACCTGTTTGGATCATGTCTACCTGTACATCGGTAACATACTCTATCCCTTGGTCTATCACTGTTTTTAGCTTGAACCAGATGCGCTGGTTGCACTGATGTTGTAGGAACACCCTCTCTGAGTTCTAAGGCATCCTTTGCAGCTGTCTCCATCGCCACAGCAATAGCCATTGCCCTATCCACAGTCAAGCCATCTTCAGAAAAGAGTTTTCGCTGAATGTTGGCGTTAGATAGTCCACATACTAGCTTGTCTCTCAAGGCAACTGGCAAAAAAGCTCCAAAAGCGCAATGTTGTGAAAGTCGCCTTCGGTCTGCCATGTACTGAAGAATGGACTCACCTTCCCTCTGCGATCTTTTGTAAAACCGAAAACGTTCTGCGATGACCAGCGGCTTAGGAGTGAAGTGGGCCTCAAACAGATCGGTTAACTCCTTAAAAGTTTTTGATGACGGATTGTCCGGTGCCGTAAGACCTTTTAGCAACGACTTGCAAGAGGGATAAGCCTTAGCAAACAAATGTGTTTTGTGCTGAGATTGACGGACCCAATCTGATGGCGGGTGAAAGCATCTAGGACAGTGGCCGAGAAAGCGCGATCGCCGAAGTGCGTCCTCATCCTCCGTACGCGTAGGTGGGTCGTCTTAAGCGATCTAAGTCGCAGTCCAGACGCAGAGGAATGAGTCTCTGCGCAATTGTCACGCAGATATTCAGGCGCTGTCCCATGAAGTGCTTCGAATACAAGCAAACAAAGCCCGAACTCGATGCGGAGCGGTACAGGAAGCCAACCAGCAAGCTGTTACAGCGGTCCACTTGAGAGTTGACGAAAGCAGCGACGGCTGCTCTATCGGCCTCGACAGGCAAGGACTTGATTATAGCTCCTGATGAGACGGAACTGACGAAAGCAACAGCCGACCGTCCACGCAAATTGACGCCTCATGGAAGAGTCATGGTAGGCCTACGCTAAATTAAATGCCAAGAAGATGACAACTGAGACAGCAAAAACAGTGGCAAACAGAATAAGAAATCGAAGAAAAGAAAACGACAATGGAAGATGAAGACGAAAATAAATATGAACTTGAAGATGATGTTTCAATGTACCTGCAAGAAGAAGAAGAAGAAGAGGAAGAGATATTCTTTATTGAAACCAATTGCATACCGCATTTGGTGTACAAAATCTCAAGCGTATCAATAACATTAGGCCTGAAGATGATTAAGCTATACAGTTCGTCATTACGTCCCATATTATAGGCCCCAAATAGATTATCTAACCCATTACCCATTAAATTAAATTTATTCATCTAACATCTTTATGATGAACGTTTTCTAACCAATGTATTAGCGTTTGGGATTTCTCGGTCGTGTGCTCTTGCGCGTAGAAAATGCCCTGTCTGCGTGATTGGCTCCCGCCATCTGCCACTGCCCTGTCTGCTGGGAGCCAATCAAGCCGAGATTAGGTCGTGGCTCTCACCACGTTATGCAAGCTAGGTCCTCGTAAGCAGTGCGCCACCATGGTGCGCAATGCATAAAGACCGTCGGGCCTGACTGCATATTATGTGGTTGACATGAAAGCGAAAGGCAGAGAATTGGAGCTACCGTTGTGTCCAGAAACACTCTGTCGCCGCCTGGACTTCGATATTCAGCGGGGGCATTTCTCCATTTTCCATATATTTAGTTTGTGACATCATTCAGTCAGATAGACTCATTTTATGAATAGATTCTAAAATTATCACTTTAATATTCAACAAGCAAGTAGCCACTTGAGCTACTGACAGCTCATATCAGTCCAAATAAGGCAAACATATTCTTAATCTACAGGATTGCCATTCTCTAACTGATGAATTAAAATATCGAAGCAATCAGTTACATTGCACTTATCAAGTAGATAATATAATTATAAAACCCAAAACCCCGCATTTTAATGCCCCGAAAGCTCATTCTACAAGGTCTACTCAATCTATTGAATGCTTAATAAAAAAAACTTAAGCATTCAGCAAAATCTCGTTCCCATGTTCGACATGCGCTTTCTAGTCTATTTTGAAATTGTCCATAGAGTCAAGATATATAAAAGGCCTTAAAGCAGGAACGTCAACATCAATAATATTTGCCATTCAATAGGTGCCATAAGAAACTTGAGAGGTCATGCTCATTATAGTCAAAAAGCCATATTTAAGGTCCGAGACTCCTCGTTCGAAAGGCAACGGCTACGTTAAACACACATAGGCCTATACAGAAATCATTCTATAAATCACCTTTGACTGAAGCGTAACCGACTTTGGATATCGCGAGTTGTGATTGGACGAGTTGAATATTAACTGTGGTAAACTGTCGTCTGCTCGTTGAACCGGTGTGTAAGGTGGACCCTAGGCAAAACCGTACTCTAGAGTTCATCGCGCCTACTGTGTAACAGGTACCTCGGACTCTAGAGTACGAAATGCCTAGCCCACATCCAGGCATAACGTAGGCCTACTCTATGCAGAAAAGGTGTTCTCTGGGCTCAGCGTACTGTCGAGAACATCATGCACCCCAGATTTCACACTATCTCGGGAATTGCGTACTCTATAGTCCCGTATTGAAAAAATTAAAGACTTTACAATGGTAGCGATACTAACAGCAGCTATGTTTTTATTATTATATATACAAAACAACAATTACATACTTTATCAAAATTTTATAGTTAAATTTATCGGAGGTGGAGCAAATTATTCATCAAATCCATCAAATCTTACTGTAGAGTACATCATACCTAGGCACAACGTACTCTAGAGTTAAGAACTAAGATTATAAGTAATTTTTTGATTATGTGCAATATCCATGGGGCAAATGGATATTGCACATAATTACATCTGCAATGGGAATTTTCTTTCTCTAATTAGGATGAGTGAATGTGTGTGGCCATGTTTTTGACATTTCTAATTTGATGGATTATTCGCTTCAACTGCCAAATACTAAATCCTATATGTTAGAACTTTTAATGTGGGCGTTTCGGAGCTATAATTTTTCTGTCGTTTAAATCGTGCGTTTTGAATAGCTGAGCCTGTATCTTCCATGGTTCGTGGCATTAATTTCGGTAATTTTGGCTGGTAACCCTAGTCCATTGCAGAGAAAACTCAGTAGCGATTGTCAGTCGGCCAATTCGGATAGTTCTGGCTCAGTGAATCGGTAGGGTGACCTATTTGCTTTTGATGGGCCATTTATGCAGGTCTTTCTCTTTGCTGCTATATGTTTTAGGGGTCGTCCATTAATTATGTCAACAAATTTTAGGCAGTTTTTGACCCCCTCCCCCTTGTCAACAACAGTGTCAAACATTGACGGACCCCCTAAAAATTATGTCAACAATCCCAGCCCCCTACAAAAAGAAACACAATGGCTCAATACATGTAGAATCATTTTTTACACTAAAAAATACAATCTCGAATTTCAAAATATATGAGTTTAGTTTTTACCAGCTTTTTAGTAGTATTAAACATTAAGCAATTATACTTTTTTAGTATTACTTAATGTTTTCGCTACCATTTGAAGGGTCTGTGTTGATTCATTGAAAAAATTTGTTGATGTCAACTTTTACCGAACCCCCCTTGTCAACAACTGTCAAACTTTTTCAAACCCCCCCTATTTTGTTGACCTAATTAATGAACGACCCCTTAAACGCTATGGCTAGGCTGATCGGCGGCATATCTGGGTTTGGCCATATAGTTATTTAGTATTCAGAAAGTTTGGGTTCAGTCAATCGGTAAGCAGACCTATTTAATAGGCCTGCCTACCGATTCATTTATGCAAGCCTGACATGTTCTCGCATCAATCTGCTGCTAATATGTTTTAAACGCTCGGCCGATCGTAGGCATAGCTAGGTTTGGTCATATAGGTGTTTAATATTCTGAAAGTTCAGGTTCAGTGAATCGACTATTGGGCACATTTGCTCTTGTTGGGCCTTCACATTTTTACTCGTGCAGAAGTAACCGAATAAGTATTATGTGCCAGAGTTGATTCTCGCTGAACAAAACTCGTCAGCTGATCACGTAAGGCAGCGACCTGAAAGCCCAGGCCTCACAGTTTATACTTGATTATTCAAACACTACAATTGCTTTATTTTGTAATTAATTTTGCAGTACTGTTACAGTGTTTTATATGTTTATTGCATATTTTACAAACATGTAAACATCGGCTCAAAAAAGTCTGAAGACACGTGCGGCAAGTTAACGGCTTCCATATTCTAGATTTGAGGCTTAAACGTCACCCTCTTTATATGAAGTCCTTTATTGAATAGATTTGTAAACATCGGTTTAAGAATGTATCAGCATGGAAGCAGTAGGCCTAATAGGTTCATTTTTATTCTATTTCAAGTTCGGTCTTAAAGGTAGGCCTAAACCTCTGTCGCAAATAGCACTCAGGCCTAAAATATAGCTTAGATAGATTATGCACATCTCTAACAGTCAGACAAAAGTTTTATGGATCTGAATACTCTTCAAAATAAGCGTCCCTCCTCAACAAAATCCAGAAATTTGCTATATTCATAATCTGTTACGCAAATTTAACGCGAGTAACCTCCAACATGTTCAAAATTGCTCTGTTTCCTGCTCAGAATTCTCGCTTGTGGGACATAAACTGCGCCTGTGTTTTCCTGCACGGCTGCCAATAGTGCTTGTATACGGAAATCAATTTGAGGAGGTCTTTATAATATTTGATGCCATTTGCTTTATTAAGCGATGTTTCGTTCAAATTACAGACTTTAACCTCACAAGAATTTTTCTGTCAAGAGAAAAAAGAGTGCACTGGCTCAAACGCGTTCTTCGTCGGTTATCGCTGTGGCTGTAGGTCTAGATTCTTCTCTGTTATCTGAAATAAAATTATTTTTAATAAAATTATTTAGAAGCCGTTAATAACCGCGCTAAGTTTTTGTGTTTGGAGTAAGCCGCTATAACTTTGTAATTACTGAATTTAGTTGAACTGTTTATTATCTTTTTTCATTCTCTTATAAGGTGTGTAGATATCGGTGAGTATGGTATAACTATTGGAAGTAATGTGTTGTTGTTTGTTTTCTGTTTTTTAACGTTGTTGAACCATATATCACATTTATTATATATACAAAACAACAATTACATACTTTATCAAAATTTTATAGTTAAATTTATCGGAGGTGGAGCAAATTATTCATCAAATCCATCAAATCTTACTGTAGAGTACATCATACCTAGGCACAACGTACTCTAGAGTTAAGAACTAAGATTATAAGTAATTTTTTGATTATGTGCAATATCCATGGGGCAAATGGATATTGCACATAATTACATCTGCAATGGGAATTTTCTTTCTCTAATTAGGATGAGTGAATGTGTGTGGCCATGTTTTTGACATTTCTAATTTGATGGATTATTCGCTTCAACTGCCAAATACTAAATCCTATATGTTAGAACTTTTAATGTGGGCGTTTCGGAGCTATAATTTTTCTGTCGTTTAAATCGTGCGTTTTGAATAGCTGAGCCTGTAGCTTCCATGGTTCGTGGCATTAATTTCGGTAATTTTGGCTGGTAACCCTAGTCCATTGCAGAGAAAACTCAGTAGCGATTGTCAGTCGGCCAATTCGGATAGTTCTGGCTCAGTGAATCGGTAGGGTGACCTATTTGCTTTTGATGGGCCATTTATGCAGGTCTTTCTCTTTGCTGCTATATGTTTTAGGGGTCGTCCATTAATTATGTCAACACATTTTAGGCAGTTTTTGACCCCCTCCCCCTTGTCAACAACTGTCAAACATTGACGGACCCCTAAAAAATTATGTCAACAATCCCAGAACCCCCTACAAAAAAGAAACACAATGGCTCAATACATGTAGAATCATTTTTTTACACTAAAAAATACAATCTCGAATTTCAAAATATATGAGTTTAGTTTTTTTACCAGCTTTTTAGTAGTATTAAACATTAAGCAATTATACTTTTTTAGTATTACTTAATGTTTTCGCTACCATTTGAAGGGTCTGTGTTGATTCATTGAAAAAAAATTTGTTGATGTCAACTTTTACCGAACCCCTCCCCTTGTCAACAACTGTCAAACTTTTTCAAACCCCCCCTATTTTGTTGACCTAATTAATGAACGACCCCTTAAACGCTATGGCTAGGCTGATCGGCGGCATATCTGGGTTTGGCCATATAGTTATTTAGTATTCAGAAAGTTTGGGTTCAGTCAATCGGTAAGCAGACCTATTTAATAGGCCTGCCTACCGATTCATTTATGCAAGCCTGACATGTTCTCGCATCAATCTGCTGCTAATATGTTTTAAACGCTCGGCCGATCGTAGGCATAGCTAGGTTTGGTCATATAGGTGTTTAATATTCTGAAAGTTCAGGTTCAGTGAATCGACTATTGGGCACATTTGCTCTTGTTGGGCCTTCACATTTTTACTCGTGCAGAAGTAACCGAATAAGTATTATGTGCCAGAGTTGATTCTCGCTGAACAAAACTCGTCAGCTGATCACGTAAGGCAGCGACCTGAAAGCCCAGGCCTCACAGTTTATACTTGATTATTCAAACACTACAATTGCTTTATTTTGTAATTAATTTTTCAGTACTGTTACAGTGTTTTATATGTTTATTGCATATTTTACAAACATGTAAACATCGGCTCAAAAAGTGTAAAGACACGTGCGGCAAGTTAACGGCTTCCATGTTCTAGATTTGAGGCTTAAACGTCACCCTCTTTATATGAAGTCCCTTACCGAATAGATTTCTAAACATCGGTTTAAGAATGTATCAGCATGGAAGCAGTAGGCCTAATAGGTTCATTTCATTCTTTGAAGTTCGTGCTTAAAGACAGGCCTAAACCTCTGTCGCAAATAGCACTCAGGCCTAAAATCTAGCTTAGATAGATTATGCACATCTCTCACAGTCAGACAAAAGTTTTATGGATCTGAATAGGGCCTACTCTTCAAAATAGGCGTCCCTCCTCAACAAAATCCTTGCCAGAAATACGCTATATTCATAATCTGTTACGCAAATTTAACGCGAGTAACCTCCAACATGTTCAAAATTGCTCTGTTTCCTGCTCAGAATTCTCGCTTGTGGGACATAAACTGCGCCTGTGTTTTCCTGCACGGCTGCCAATAGTGCTCGTATACGGAAATCAATTTGAGGAGGTCTTTATAATATTTGATGCCATTTGCTTTATTAAGCGATGTTTCTTTCAAATTACAGACTTTAACCTCACAAGAATTTTTCTGCGTACGAAGAATGGCTACAGATGTAACAAGAAACATGCGTGTGATGACCCATACAAAATACAGCGTCTTACACCGTGAATAGCGTCTATTTTTGGCAAAAACATTTCTGACATAATATTATTACAGCCACACATCTTATCACTACGCCTGTACGTTTGAAATAGGAAGTTTCGTTCGCGTAAAATCATAAGTAGTTTGTGGGCCGATAGAAAGTACTGGAGTCGTAGTAATCAGAGATATCGTCGAATGAAGAGCTAACGACCTACGTTGCACGTGATAGGCTACGCCTGCTCATGAAGAGGAGTATCACGTGCTTAGTGGTAAATCATAAAGGTCAAGATGCACCAAACTACTTGATTAGACATAGCTAGGCAACAGTTAGCCTACTTATTGAGATGTTTATATGCGACGTAGTACCACTTTTAGAGAGATTGTGACGTTAAATTATTATGCTAAGATCTAAAACCTTATAGGGTTTGTCGACAACGAAAGCTAAATGGAAATAGCAAATATTTTGCAATAAAGTCTTATGGTTTTGCTAGATTTTGATGATCACAGTAGAAAACATGCAAAGTATTCTAATCGTGCTCTAGAAAAGACACCTGGCGCTGCTGCGCAGCATAAATGGGTTTTGGTATTCATCGTGACGGGTTCCCTCTGGTATGAGCGGCAGGGAAGTCAGCAAGTAACTTACTTGTAAGATTCGTTAAAGTAAATGTAGGACTACATGACTACGCAGATTCACAATTTAGTGGTACCTGCCGATGGTTCCTGCGTGACCATCGCGCCAGCCACCAGTAAGAACACAAACATGTGGTGAGACAGGTAAAATGCAATCATAATCACCTTACAACATGGGATAAAGACATATTGAAGACTATACGGGGCTACAGATCAATAAACTGCGCATTTTAAGTAGAAAAAAAAATAACTCTTGCGATTTTTTTAGCTTTACAGAGTTTATTGCACAGTGAAGCTCACTTTAGCCGTCTTTGAATGTTCCATAAGATGCTATACTCTACATCTAATTTGGAAAGATAAGTTAGGGACCGAATTTGCTCCACAGTAACCTGTCGTTTTCAGTCCTTTGTGGACTTTTGGAATAAAAGTATTGCTGCTATTCCTGGTGCCAAAAAATTGAACATCAGAATTAATTTAAAAATAATCATGAAAGTAATTGGGATGTGCATTTTATGTGTACATTAAATTTTATGACCTTGAAGTAACCCACGGTCGTTTCAAGGTCAAAAGGTAAAATCAATGGAGAATTGCCATAACGCAGAATCACCCAAATAAAACAATAATCTGTGTAATGGTCATTGTTCCTTGATTTTGACCTTTGACCTTCAAATGACCTTGGTTTCACTCTAGGTCATTTCAAGGTCAAAAGGTCAAAATCAAGGACCAATGACCATTACACAGAATCAATCAAATAAAAAACAACATTTGGCTGAGATATGGTCATTTTCTTTTGATGTTGACCTTTTGACCTTGAAATCACCTTGGAATATTTTAACATTTAGGCACTGTCTTCTCGAATGTAGCCCTTATCGGCATGAGCAAATTGGTATAAGAATAATTAAAATGTAATAATATTTGCCTGAGCTATGGCTATTTCCTCTGATTTTCCTCTCAAATTGACCTTTTGACCTTAAAATAACCTTGGATCGCCTTACATTTAATAGCCTTGTTTCTTATCCCAGGTAGACCTTATTTAGAAGAGAAAGACGAGAAAGAATTAGCTGATTTCAAGAATTATTGGCTGAGATCTAGCCATTTTTCTCTGATTTTTGCTAGATTAAATTTTTTCTGACCTTGAAATGACCTTGGAATATCCAGAATTTAGCGTCAATATTTTCCCCCAATATAGCTCCCGTCGGGACAAATAGAACAAAAAAGAGTTCATGCAAATCGGACTATTCGTTAATTTTTTGTGATAAAAAGTGTAAATTGAGAATGGACCCAAGTCCCGAGGCTGAGCGCCTACAGTCCTGTAATTTAAGGGGTCTATGGTCCTATCAGATAAAATCGTCGTGATTTCCGGTCGAAGCAATCTGTCTTTCCTGTCCCATGGGACCGTGGTGGAGATCCTTTTTTGTCGATTCTGTCAAAATTGGTGTCCCCTCGTTTGCAACCGTGTTTGGAGTCCTGAAAGGCAAGCAGTCAGCGGTCGACCCGCCACGTAGCCTACATACCTGCTTAATGAATTCGCTGGTAGGCTACATGTACAATTGCCCCATTTATCATTCAACTGGTAAACCGTTCTCTCGCAACTGGCAAAATTGCAGCAGCCTTCAAAGTTGCAACCATTAATCAGCTACCAAATAAACCTGGCCTAGACACCGCGGATGCAAAAGCTATCTGCCAACCTCTAGCCTTTCCGTTCTGTCTAAAAGTTCTCGAAAGGGTTGCATCCAGGCAACTTATTAATTTCCTCAATATCAACTAGTTGTTCCCAGAAAGACAGTCGGCCTACCGTGCTTTCCATTCTACTGCGACGGTTTTCGCAGATATTCTGTCATACATTCTTCTAGCGATTGACTCTGGAAACCTTTCTCTTCTTTCTCTTCTGGATCTGTCTGCCACATTCGACAAAGTCGACCACGAAATTCTGCTCTAGCGACTGCTTCTGTCTTGGCAAGTCATCCACTGCGCCAGAGTGGATGACGTCCCACCTGACTGGCAGACAGCAGTGTATCCAACATGCTGGTTCCCCTTCCACAGCGGCTATCATTACTTGTGACATTCTGCAACGCTTAGTACTGAGATCCATTCTTTTCCTCCTTTACACTGGCGACCTCTTAACGATAACGATAAAAGGTCTGCTTGGTCATCTCTACGCGTATGACTCTATAGCTTCTGTCGTCCTGATTTCTCGCACGTTCAGCATCTGCGGTCCGTCTCAATGAGCTGCATCAGTGACATCGATGACTGAATGAAATGCAACCAATTGCAGCTGAATTAATCGAAGTTAGAATTCATCTGGTGCAGGGTAGACAAATTAAATCGAAGTGCTTTCGTCGTTAGTACGGATGCTGTCAAGGCAAGGAACGAGGCTCGCAATCTTGGTCTTTCTTTGACAGAGACCTACCCATGACGTCACACATTACTGGAGTTGTGAGGACCCTGAGACAGCTGAGGTCTGTTTCTCGGTCTCTTACATAGGATGTGACTAGCCATCTCGTGCAAAGTTTAATCCTCAGCCGAATCGATTACTGCAGAGTCGCCTTTGCTGGTTTGCCACAGCACAGTATCAATGGACTTCAGGCGGTCATCAATCGTAATCGTAATAATAGTCTCGAAATTTCTACAGCGCCTAAAAACGATTCCACGGGAATTAGCTTATTCACAGGCGCTTAATCAAAATAGAATCAGAAGGGAGAGAGTCAAGATCCAAAGAGGCAGGCAGGCGTCTGAGACAATCGGATGGCTAAGGTGGGTAGTGTTTTTTTATTCAAATGACTGATGTCAAGGACTTCATGAGTGAGCAACAATCAGTGAGGCGCTCCCAGTGCGCAAGGCCAAAGAGAAGAAAAGGTTAGAGTGGAAAAGCAAAGGTGGAAGCATTAGCTAGAATTCGAGCAGCAATACGTAACTGAACGAAGTTTGAGAAATTTTGAATCACGATTTTACTGTTGAATTCTTTCTTGAAGTCATTATCGAATTCTTTAACTTTTAGTTCACTAATCAAGCAACATTATGTACCGTATTATAAAATACGAAGGCTTGTACACAGACAGAGGCATACTGCCAGAGCGGCCAGACAGTACAAACATAGGCCTATTATAAGTTCTAACATTACAATAGGTGTTTCTTCAGAGCAGCAGAGTATGTATCCAATCGATCAACAATTTCGTTCAGTTTCAGTGATGGAGTAGCGTCTCGTTCACAGGCTAATACTGTCAGAGGTGCAAACCAGTCGTCAACCATGGTTGATCTCGGTCGATTTTTCACAATGCGGAATACGGATGCAACTCACAACTCGCTCAGTAGAGCAGCTGGTCACCACAAGGGAGACCAGGATTTTGTTAAGCTGGTGATCAGCCTGCATGGGATAGTCTGAAAGTTGACATATCACACGTAATGGCTTAACATAACTACTTTCAATCCACTGTCCTGTCGAAAGATTTGTGTTTTGTTCGTCATCATCGTTAGTGCCTGTGCTTGCATCATCTAGGTCAGAGGTGGCCAACCTCTTTTGGCTTGTGGGCCACTATAATTGTTGGTAACTCTACGATCTTCCTTCTGACGCCCATTTGCCCCTCCCCTCATAAACTTTCTGGATCCGTCACTGCCTGTATACTAGGCAAGCAACCGTATCCAGTGTTGTATAGAAAACACCAATAAGATGTCTGTGCTACTGAGGACCACATTTACTGTCCTTGTATCAGTTTTCTCGGCATAATGTGGTGGCTGCATGGGTGGTCGTCTTGCTCGATGGAACCAGGTAGTTTACATCAACATCGTAGGCAGCTGCAAATCGTTGTGCTTCTGTAACTAGACTGCCATGCATGTTCATCTACTCTGAACAGTTTCAGGTTCTGACTGCACTGACGTATCAGCTGAGCAGCAACAGTTACTGCCATGTCAGCAGAGGTTGATTGCAAGATTCTTGAAAGGAACCAGTAGGCCTATTCTGAAACATTTTATGTAAGATAGGCCTATATGCAAGCTTACAATCACCTCGAAGTCTAATCGCTTATGCATGTACCTATCTATCTATCTATGAAATTTATATAGCGCCCCTTCAAGATAACTACTCAGAGGCGCTCCCGACCCAGGCCCGGTCAAAGAGGAAGGTCTTAAGCAGTCTATAGAAAGAAAATCAGAGAGGTCTCGCGGGAGAGAACGAAGGTCAGACGGGAGGCTATTCCAGAAGGAAGGACCAACGATCGAGAAAGCCCGACGCTGTCTCAGTAGCAGTACATGTACAATACGCCAAAATTATGAAATTGAAGACTAATAATCAGCTCGGTCTGACAACAGCTCAATGATTTTACTATTTTTAAAACAAAGAAAAGCATTTTACAAATGAAAAACACATCGATTAATTTCTTAAATGAAAAAACTGAGCAGACGTTTAATGTAAAAAAATTCTTTCCCCTGAAAAGCCAATGAAGATTTCTGCTTCATTCCCCCCATAGGATGGACGCCCCTGCCTACCTATATTCATGCAACACTAACTCCTTAATCCCTCCTCGTTGCCTGCGATCATCGAGTAGGCCTACAGGTCTTCTAGCTGAGCTACGATGCAGAACAGTTATGGGCTCTCGTGCATTCCACGCCTCTGCTCCAAAGGAATGGAATCGACTACCACTTTCTCTTCGTAGCTCAACTTCACTTCTTCCTTCCTTCAAAACGCGGCTCAAAACTCACTATTTCTCCTTGGCTTTCAAGGATTTAGAAATCTAAGTGCATCTTAACCTGGACGGCTGACTATCCGCGCCTCAGATTCACATTTCGGTGTGACCTTGCGCGCGTTACAAATTTATTTAATAATAATAATAAATAATAAATTAAGTTACCCGAGAGGAGCTGGGACAGAGGGAGACAGTGGTGGATAAGATCAGGAAAAGAAGGCTCACATGGTTCGGGCATGTGACGAGAATGGACGACAAAAGGGCTTCCAGCCGCGGCTCTGTACGAACATGTGGAGGAAACACGAAGCCGAGGAAGACAAAGAAAGACCTGGGTGTATGGAGGATCTGAGGGCACAGAATATGGATGTGAGGAATGCCTTGGATGAAATCAGAGACAGAACGATTTGGAGACGTCATGTTAAGGACTCATCGTTGACGCACGCCTGACGGAGAAGAGAGGAGAGAAGAAGAAGAGCGAAGAGACTAATTGCAAAGGAAGCAATCAAATACTAAAGTGCTTGCTGTTACACGTGGAACCTCAAAAATCTGGTGTTAAAGATGTGAAAGAAGGGCGCAACTGCGAGAAACTGCAGCCATGGCAAAGACCGTGCAGAAAAATAAAGCTGAACTAGTAAACTTCGATGAAGATGCATCTTTTCAACAACTGTTGCATTGATCCAATGATCCTATTATCGTCCTACGCTTAATTGCAGCAATGGTATTCGTGACAGGACGGTACGTGTTTTTTATTTCTGGTGATTAATATTATTTATGTAGCAAATGTATTACTACAGTAGTGGCCTACTGCTGTGTTTCATTACTAATTTTAACTAATTCCACACATATTCCTTCAAATACGTGTTTGTGTTTTTCTATGTTTTTTGGAGCTATCACCTATGGTTTTTCGAAAATTTAGAGTGGTAACACTGATCATTTCTATTTTATGTCTTCCCGGACAAGATATCGCATTCGTATTAATAGTTTAGCTTGACAGTTGCTACCTGACGTCATTGGTCACATGAACCAATTACAATAATTTTCGGACACATCTACACCCCGGACAACATCTCGCATCACACCGGCGCTGGACCAATTACTGCACCAAGAATATGCTCAAAACAGATTCACCGAAGCAACACCCGCTGCAACGCCAGATGAACATTTCAAACGAAACATTTATCTTCCATTTCTGGACAGTCTACTTCAGCAGTTTAGCCTACGATTTGGAGATCTTGCGAAACAAGCAATTCGTGGTCTAAGTCTCATTCCATCTAATGTTTCAAACATCGACGCACTCACTGCTGATGGTATACTTCATTACTATCATGATGACTTGTCTTCGCCGGATTCGTTTCATCAAGAGTTAAAGCTTTGGCAGCAGATGTGGAGAAACGCTGACAGCACACCAAGCACCCTGTCGGACACCCTCGCTGACAGCCGCTCCTGTCGTATTATGTATCCAAATATTACCACAATAGGCAATAATTCACATTTTGCTGCTCACTTCTGTCACGGCTTGCAGTGTTGAACGAGCAAATTCTAGTCTGCGATTTGTGAAGTCGTGTTTAATGGCCGCCTAGTCGTACCATTCAGTGGCCATGGTCACTAATAGGTATGAGGCGGCCACTAATTGGTGCAATGTTTGTAAATAATATTTGCATCATTGCCTACCTATATTAATAACAAGTTTTTCAATATAATTTATTAATATTTTGTAGGTACAAGGTGAATCAGAAGAAAAGTACTGCATCTGGCAGCAATCATGAAGCCAACAATGCTAAGCAAAACGGCAGCAAGTGAGAAAATCCAAAACACCAACAAAGAAGTTTTGTGGAGTAACGAGGACATGGAAATGGCTGTTTGTGCTGTCCAGAATGGAACGAGTCTAAGACAAGCTGCTAAGCAATATCAAGTTCCACGAGCAACTCTACAGACAATTCTGAATGGCAAAACATCTGTTGGAGTTAAGCCAGGAAAAAACGTGTCTTGAGAGCTGAGCTAGAAAACAAACTTGTGGATTATGCAGCAAATAGGGCTATTTTTGGAATATGTTCTGGAAAGCCAAAGTTATGGAATATGCTGGTCAGCTGGCCAAATAACATAAAGTTTACTTTAAATGGTCCGAACCATCTGAGAAATGGTGGCAGCTTATAAAGCAACATAATAGCAACATGTGCCTTTGGAAACCCGAGAGAACACCTGCCATTAGGCACATGTGCATGGGAAGAGAAATTTCTTTGCTCTTAAATCTCTATTTGCTGAGGTCTTGACTGCTTGTCCTTGTCAAATCTGGAATATGGATGAGAGACCCAGTTACAAATGGAGCATAAACCAAGAAGGGTTATCACTGAAAAAGGAGCAAAATATTTGCAGAGCAGGACAAGTGGTAATAAGGAGATGGTTACAGTCATTGCCTGCTTCAATAATTGATTCAAAACACCCCAAACTTCATGAAGAATGGGTAGAGTGTGTTGATTGTGAAGGAGTTCATTATCACAAATCTTATGCTAAGGATAATGGTAAATTTGATAATGATATCGATGGTGATTTCACATGTTTTTCATGTTACCAGTCAAATATATAGTCACCAGTAGGCCCTAACGGAAATATAGTTAGTTAAACTGTTTTATTAAAAAGTTCTTATAAAGGCATAAAACTTACATGTTGCTGTTTCTTCAGTAATTCAGATTTCTGGATATTAGGCATTTCTTATTGAGTTTTTAGTTGTTCTTGTTATAGTTTTTGGTTGCTATATTACTAAATTTTATTTCAAGTTTTCAGTATTAATAGTTAATAATTGTTTATAGTTTTCAGAGCACAATTAAACTTGGCATCTATTATTATTATGCAGCAATTGCTGTCAACATTATTTAAGGTTTTTCAGGATAAACTTGTCAACATTTTATAATAGGCAGAACTCCGTTTAACAAGCCTAAATTTGGGAAATTGGTCCATTAGACAAGTAAAAGTGCACTAATTATTGTTAATCAGTGTTTTGCTGTATCATTATTTTTTTAATAAAGTAAAATCATATACTTTAATACATTAAATATTGTTGCTTATAGCTTTCAAACGTGGCCAGTAAATGGTTAATCTTTACTATGAGTATTTTACCACATAATGGCCATGGCCACTAAATGGTAGGCCCTGGCCATTAAATGGTGCTTCTGCTAAGTCCGGTTTCTGATGCTTATAAATAATTAATAAAAGTAACCATTTGAGTTAGATGAGCTCTAGCATGTGCTTCATCTGGTTCTCTTTCTATTGGTATCAACAGATCTTTTCTAGCTATATACAATGTTGCAAATCACCAAAACAAAATAACTTGTGGCCACTAAATGGTAGTTTTACCCTACAATGAACGAGGACAGATTTAATGCACTCATTTTATTGTTTGTCCACAAGGACATCAAGTTAAAGACATTGATGACATTATCAATGCCTATGCCAGAAAGCATCCAAGGAGAATGACACTGCTTAATCCACTGGCATGTGACACTTAATTATTTTCTTTTTGGATCAAGGGTTGCATGATCAAAACCGATAACTGATTTATAATCGTTTCACTGTTAACCTTCAGTGGAGACCAGACCAGTTGTTTTATATGAGAAACTATAATATATTTTTTAAGTTCCCTAACATTTTCTATAAAAAGGATCATTAGGCTATAGTTTTGCGTGATCTAATTTCATATATATATATATATATATATATATTTACAGGATTGGATTGGTAGTATTTACGCCCCCCTAACCAGAAATCCTGGATCCGCCCCTGGTCTTCACAGTAAGCCTACTATTGTGTGACTGCACATTGGTTTAATCCTACATCCTTTTACGTTCTTAACAAAGGTAAGAAATCGAGGTACGTTGTTAAGTAGCCTCTCATTATTGCAACACCAAGAAGTGCTAACATTTTACAGAATAAACAGCTGTTTGAAAGAGATACTGGCATTGACTTATTATAAGCCCCAAAAATTCTCAGTCCCGTCAATTTCTCCAGGTGTGGTTACATTCATAATTTATTATTCTGCAGACGAGGTAATGGTGAATAAGCTGATGCTCTGCGCTTAGCTTTAGAGTAGCGCTTCAGAAATTAAAAGTTTGCAATTATGATTAACATTGTGATTACGATTAGTCGATTACTATTACGATTACGTTCCAGGAAGCAAGATGGCCGGCTAACGAAGTGGGCGGACTGTGACCGATGCAGATAAACTTGAGGATAAACCGACAATAAACCGACGATTACGAGTGTCAAGGCGACCTTTAGTTTGGGCGAGCGTCGCCGATTTTGTTCTTTTTCCAACTGACTGGAAATTTTTCAACGAAAGTTGGAAATTAGAAAGATGGACGGACTCCATTGACCGGTGCCGTTAAACCCGAGTAAACAACTGACGGTCACGAGTGTCAAGGCGGCTATTAGTTGGGCGAGCCTCCCCGATTTCTTTTCCAACTAACTGAAAGTTTACAACGAAACTCTGGAACTATAAATTAGAAAGGTGGCCGAACATTAGTGACCGGCGTAGATAAACCCGAGGATACAACCGGCGTTCACGGGTGTCAGACGGCTATTATCTGGGCGAGCGTCCCCGATTTGTACCATTTCCAACTGTCTGGATATTTACAACGAAACTGAAATTAGAAATGTCGAAGAAGGGGCCTAAAACCGAGGATGTAATTGATCAAATTGTGCAGGATGAACGTGTGATTGAATCTCTATCAGCAAAGGTACTTACTAACCTAACTCCGATCATCGAAAACATGGTAGACAAATTCTTGTCTAAATTTCTGCCTAAAATGGAAGAAACTGTTGAAAGAGCGACTAGAGACGCTTTTACCAAACAGTCAGAAGAATTGAATCAGAAAATATCTTCACTTCAGTCGGAAAATACTCAACTTCACAACAAACTTGAGGAATTTGAGATTAATGCTCGCCAAAAGAACATCATTATTCATGGACTTGAAGAGTTTTCCTCAACGACCATGTCCCAAGCAAATCGCAAGAATCAGACAGCACCTCTCGCACCTGAACTGCTCGAACTTTTCAATACCACCTTAAATCTCCATGTTACAGAAAGTGACATCGATCTTACCTTCAGGCTTCCCACCCATGGAAAAATGAAGACGCGACCATTGGTTGTTGGCTTTACAACTCGACGTATGAGAGACTCGGGTTTTGCCTCCAGAAAAACTCTCCGGGAGTTACGATCACCGGGTTCTCAGATTATATTCATAAATGAGCACCTAACTCGAACGAGTGCCCAGATATATGCCAAAACCAGGCTGCTTGTCAAAACACATAAACTTTCCTCTACGTGGACCTCGGGTGGAAAAGTCTTTCTCAAAAGATCCGACTCACCGGACGAAAAGCCAACCAGAATCTCTTCTGTGCTCCAATTACTGGACTTCGAGGATTTTGTCCCGATCCATGAATTCTCATCCGTGGTGACAAATACAGTTCCAAAGTCCACTGAGCCATAACCAGCCAGAGCTTCTCATTTGAAAATAGAAGGCGATCTGAAAATCGATCGCGCTGGATGGCATAGGCGATCGGTGCGCGATCGATCTAGAGAGCTTTTGTGTACAGCGTATTTTGTGTATCGTATTCGTAAAGCTGCATATTATATAGGCCTAGTACTAAGTTAGTAGGCCTATCTCAGTTCAGTTCCGTTATTATTACTATTGATAGTATTATTAATTAGTTTTCTTATTGCGCCCTTTCAAGGTGATGGACTCAGAAGCGCTCCTGGTTAAGTCACGGGTAAATACGACAGTCGTAAAGTTATTAAAGAATAATGGTGTGACCGTGTGAACTCTATTCACTAGGCGGAGCGCAACAGCCATTCCAGTCCTATAGGGCCAGCAACCGAAAATGAGCGCCGTTGCTTGTTATCCGTCCCACATCATTCATAGTACTGTAACTACTGTTATAATAAGTTTTAACATGCTACTGCCTACTGCCTACTTTGCTATCTCGACTACATCCAGATCGAACGAGTCACCTATTCTCCATGACAGAAGCGTGCTAAACTGTACATTAGGCTATTATTCCACTTCGGCACCGTCGCCGCCATTGTTGCTTTCAATAATTTCCGAAATTAGTGACGTTACGAACTTACAAAATGACGTTACGCGGGAGGTTCCACCGTGTTATGATCAATCATACTGTACGAAATTGGAGCGATCACTCAGCAGTCACTAGGTCACGAAACGCTGCGTTCCGAACGCATTCAACGCCGCCGCAAGTAAGCAAAAATTAAAGTAATGTAAATTAGGTAAATAAAATAATGGCTCCAGTTTCCTCTTGGAGTAAATCGATCGCGCTCGATTTGCGCGATCGATTTATCGATCCACCAGACCTTTGCTAGGCGATCGACCAAGGAGATCGATCGATCGATCGCCTTAAATGAGAAGCCCTGTAACCAGCACTCATATCACCGTGGAAGCTTTGCTCTACATGGACCTCAGATGACGATGAACCATTAAGATTATCTTCTATTACTCCTATTACTGGACTTTGTGGATTTTTACCTCAATTCGTGAATCCTCATCCATGGTATCAACTGCTGATCCTACGTCCACCTTACTGGATCTTTCCGAGGTCTTTTACCGCTGTTCTGTGTCTAAACAATGGTAAAGTGACTACATTAATCTGTAAAATCTGGCTATTGAAATACCTTCGTCCTGCTCAATGTATTCCTAATGACGCTGTACATATTGTACATGTCTATCTATTGGAAAGATTTTTTTCTTTAATTTCTTGGAATGAGTTTCTATTTATTTTCAGCTACTCTGTGTCTAATCAATGGAAAAGACAGTAATATTATCTGTAGAACCTAGCTCTTGAAATGCCCTCATCTTACTGAGTGTGGTTCTAAATGTGCTGTAATAATGCGCATTACTTGGTTCTAATAATTATTATGCTGTAATAATGTGCATTACTATCAATTGGAAAGATTTTTCATATAACTTCTTGCTTCGGAATGAGTTCTTACTTGTCTTCAGCTGCTCTATTACTAAACAATGGCAAAGTCCTTACTATAACCTGTTAAACCTAGTTTGTGAAATTACGCCTTCCTCCTACTCAATATGGTTCCAATTATGCTATAGGCCTAATATTGTACTTTAGTATCAAGTCGAAAGATCGTCCTAGAACCTCTTGCTTTGGAGTGTGTTCTTACCTATTTACAGCTGTTCTTTGACTAAAGAAGGGAAAAGTCATTACTAGTGTGTTTTTAATTATGCGGTATTAATATGAATCACTGTCAATTGGAAAGATTTGTCTAGAATTTCTTGCCCTGGAATAAGTTCAGACTTATTTTCAGCTGTTCTGGGACTAAAGCTCCTAATCAATGGAAAATCATTACTTTAACCTATAGAATTTAGCTGTTCTAATGCCCTCATCTTACTCAGTGTGTTTCTAATTACGCTGTAATAGTGCATTGCTTTGAATTTGAAAGACTTCCCTAGAAATTCTTGCTCTGGAACAAGCTGTTACCTATTTTCAGCTGTTCTGGGACTAAAGTTCCCAAACAATGGAAAAGTCATTACTTTAACCTATAGAATTTAGCTTTTGGAAATGCCTTCACCTTACTCAGTGCGTTTCTAATTTCCACTGTAATAATGTACAAATGTTACTATCAATTTGAAAGATTTTCCTAGAATTGCGAAGTCCTAAACAATAAAGGGCCATTACTATAATCTGTAGCATTTAGCTCTTGAAATGCCTTCTTCTCAATGTGTTTCTAAGTACCCTGTACATAATGTTCATTATTAGTAATTGGAATGGTTTTCCTAGAATTTCTATGCTTTGCAAGGAGTTTCTTACTAATCTACAGCTGTTCTGAGACTAAACAATGGTAACGTTATTACACAGTATGTAGCATCTAGCTTTTGAATTGCTCTCCTCTCACTCAGTATTTTTTCTAATTACGCTGTACATAATATGCATTATCACCTATTGGAAAGATTCTCCTAGAATTTCTTTGCCATAACAATCGTAAAATGTCTATGATCTGTGTCAAATGGTACATATACCAATTGGATGCCATTTATTACCTAACTGATTAGTTAATTAGTTAAACCTTTATAAACGTTATTTCTTTTATATTCTGCATTCGGTCACGAGTCTACCCAGAGAGGTCTCTGTAGTAGACTGTTTTTCTGTTTGTTTTTTAGTTAAGTAAAGTTTAACTGTATTTGTTTTCTTTTGTGTGCACATTTATTGTATTATGTCTCATTCTTTACATGTAAATTTTAATACTTCTAGTAATCACAACTTACTACACAGCCAATCTTTTCATTCTGACCAACTATCAGCCAATAACACTGAATACCTAGTAGATTCTAACTTGTCTCTTGAGTATCCAGATGAGACCATACCACAATACACAAGCTTACAAACAGACCATCCCTCAATTGGAACCACTAGTCTCTGCCCTAACAACGCTATACACTTAAATTACTCCAATATACAGAGTGTGGACTTGCTGACTGATGAAACTAACAATCGCCCTCTCATAAATTCCATTGACAATGACCCTGACTGCAATTTCTTTAACGACTTGTCTCTAAATAATACCTACTCCACACCCTACTCCCTATCTGCCCAATTCTCCTCACTGCCTTCCAATTTCTCAGTGATGCATGTCAATTGTCGTAGTATACTAAGCAAATTAAATGAAATAAATGAACTCTTGAACCTCATTCCTGTAACTGTACTAGCATTAACTGAAACTTGGCTAAATGTAGATCAAACAGACTTAATTTCATTCCATGGCTACTCATTCATAAGCAAACCTAGGCGAGATGGAAGGGGGGGTGGAATCGCGTTTCTAATTAAGCATGGAATACCTTTTGAAATCCTAAATGATTTTGATCGTGAATCCTCCTTCCGATCCTTTGAGGGATTATTTATTCGCTTAACTCATAAAACAGGATCTTTGATCATGGGGGCCATTTATCGTCCGCCTGATCAGAATCTACAAGATTTCTCCAATGAATTAGATCCTATATTGTCCAAAATAAGGAAGAAGTCAAAAGAACAGATATTAATAGGTGACTTTAATGCCGACCTTCTTAAAGTCAATCATCATAAGCCAACTGAAGATTTTTATAATTGTTTACTGACCCACCATCTTCTTCCTTTAATAATCAAACCCACCAGAATAACTGAATTAACTTCCACCTTAATAGATAATATCTACACTAATGCTTGGCACAAAACAATCACTAACTCTATTTTAGTATCCGATATATCTGATCATCTCCCCATTTTGGCTCAATTTGATTAGGTTTGATAAACCAACTAATCCACCCCCTCCACCAAGCAGAAGATTCTCACCCGAGTCGACCACTGGCTTTCTTGAATCCATTTCTAGAATAAATTGGTCTCCTGTACTAGATGCATGCAATAAACTGGCCACAAATAAGGCTTATGATTTATTTATCCATGAATATAGAGTTGCCTACGACACAGCCTTCCCTATTGTTGCAAGCAAACATAACAAAAGAACATCCCCAAAGAATGCCTGGATGACCCAGGGCCTACTTAAATCATGTAAAAAAAATCTAAATTATATAATAAATTTATTAAAAATCCCACTAAGCATAACAAGAAAGTATTTTCTGCATATAGAAACAAGTTTAAATCCATCCGGCTTCTAGCAGAAAAAAATTACTATGCTGCAGAATTCTGCAAACACAGTCAAAACCTTAAGGCCACCTGGAGGCTACTTAGAAGTTTAATGGGTAACAAAGATACTTATGATAAACACATTAAATCTTTAATAATAAATGGAACTCCAATAACTGACTCAGTAGCAATAGCCACCAAACTTAATAACTATTTTACTGATATAGCCCACTCACTGGCAAAAAACATTCCCGACTCCGAATCAACTATAGAACAATATATGACCCCTTCCCAGGTCAACTCCTTTGGATTAATTGAATTAACTGAAAATGACTTACTACGACTGGGTAGTACTATTAGTTCCTCACATTCTAAAGGGGTTGATGATATTGACCCCACTATAGCATTACCTAGCTTGCCCTTTATATCCAAACCACTAGTTGAAATTATAAATTGTTCCTTTAAAGCTGGTGCTTTCCCACAAGCCTTAAAAATAGCAAAGGTAGTTCCTGTCTTTAAAAAGGAGTAAGGGAAGAAGTTTCCAATTACAGACCAATTTCAGTACTTCCATTCTTCTCTAAGTTCTTTGAGAAAGCAATGCATGAGCGCCTGAATGACTATATTATAAAATCTAACATCATTTTTTCATCCCAACATGGGTTTCAAGCTGGTCATTCCACCTTCATGCCCTTACTTAATATGCAGGATAAAATCTCTGCCGCAATGGATAACAATGAATATTCTTTGGGAATCTTTTTGGATTTGGCCAAGGCTTTCGATACCATAGATCATAGTATTCTCTTAAAAAATTAAGCATCTATGGAATTCGCAATGTCCAATTAAATTGGTTCAGGAGTTACCTGGAAAACAGAATGCAATTAGTCAGCTGTAATGGAGCTCGCTCTCCTCTAAAACCCATTGAATACGGAGTGCCTCAGGGCTCTATTCTTGGCCCCTAACTTTTTATCCTTTTCATTAACGATCTTCCTAATGTCTCGTGCACTCTTTTCTTTATACTATTTGCAGATGATACTAATATATTCTATTCTCACTCTTCCCTGGAATTCTTAATTGAGCATGCCAACACTGAAATGGTAAAAATTGCTAAATGGTTCCAAGTGAATAAACTAACTCTAAACCTAGATAAAACAAACTTTATATTATTTAGATCCTATAAAAAACCATCTCCTCCAGTATTGCCTATTTTAAAAATTATTAATACTCCCATAACCCAAGTTCAATCCTCCAAGTTTCTAGGGGTCTATGTGGACCAACACCTATCATGGAAGGAACACATAACAAATATCGCATCTAAGGTTGCTAAAATATTAGGAATTTTCTCACGGATAGCTAAAGTATTGCCCCAACAGGCCCGATCCTCTCTCTATTACACTCTCATTTACCCATATTTAACCTATTGTAACATTGTGTGGGCCTCTGCTTATAAATCTAACTTATCCAAGCTCCAGATTCTTCAAAAAAAGCGATTAGATTTATAGCCGGTCTCCCCTATGCATCCCATACAGCCAAGGAATTTCTTGATCGTAATATATTAAAAATAGAGCAAATAAGGAGATATCAAATAGGGGTATTTATGTACCGTTATAATTGTAATCTACTGCCTATTATATACCAAGACTTTTTTCGACCTAACCTTGGCATCCGTCACCATCCATCCAGAAACCCCAGATCTTTCCTTATCCCATTTGCCCGTACTAATACTAGACTCTCTTCCATTAAATGTATAGGACCGAGAACATGGAATGCAATCCCTATTGAAATACGATCCATATCTAGCTTTCATATCTTTAAACGAAATTTACGTGATTATATTTTAAAGGCTTCATCAGTTACGCAAGGACACTAAAAATATTAACACAAAAGGCTTCTTGATGTTATATTTTAATTCTCTGTGATTACTGGGACATATTAAATGTGCATTCATACCGCTGTTAATTTTTCACACTAGTTAAGTTTTAATTAAGTCTGATTAAGATTAATGTTTATCGTCTAATTTGGTTTTCATTGGCCACACTACTTTCTGTAATATTATTACCCAAGGTGGCCCTGGTTAGCGGGACCCTCCGGCCTCTTATGGGTCTCCTAGGTAACCTTAACATGTTTTGCCGATGTATTTCTGTTGTTGATTATCCTTTTTTGTATGTTTTTGGTTACTGAATAAAAAAATCAATCAATCAATCAGTAAAATGCACTGGCCAGCATTAGCAAAGCTGGACAAGCAGGGCAAGCATAATTATGAGGAGTCTGGCCAACGTGGTGACCCGAATTACATCATAATAGGCGCGTCCCCAGTAGACCATGCATTGGGCAATAAGGATGCTTATTGCAGACAGCGATTGGCTGGCCTCAATACAAATCCAGTCAATATGGGGTCAAAACTAAGCCTATCATTTATGGCTACCCATAGAATAACAGACTCTACCACCACATCCATACCTAAGAGCTTTGATATCCGGCCTCGAAGAGTTGAAAAGATCGGCAGGAGTGCCTATAGACATTTGAACCCGAACGATGAACGTCTGGCTACACACAGTCCGGAGACGATCACAAGCCAGAGCCGATTTCCAAAGCGTCTTGGAAACTTCAACGCTCCAGAGAAGCGCAGGACGGCGGTTATGATGATGATAACGACAATGACGATTAACTTGATGCTTACTTCACTTCTGCTGTTGCTGTTCTCGTTCGAAGCTCCCATCCCCAAAATAAATAGATAACTTTTTGTCACCGAAGTTAATGCAAGCAATTAGCAGAACCATCTCATGTCGTGTGAAACAACTGACATAATTAGGAGGTGTAAATTTGACACCGCTTCCAATGGTCCTGTGTAGTGGCCATAGGTTTGCTTTGGTGGTCTATGTTTCATAAGGCTAAGGCATATGATTAAAGAGCAGCATATAAACCTCGACAGAACCTCCACGCATTTGTTGAAACTTAAAATTGCCTGCTATTAAATTCTATTTTCTTGTAGTAAATTATGTCCTCATTACCGAATGCAGAAGTTACCATTCGACGCACTGAACCTGATCTATCTTGACCTATTAGGTCTAAACTTGCATTGCTT
This sequence comes from Aporrectodea caliginosa, assembly GCA_020284085.1. Classification (NCBI taxonomy): domain Eukaryota; kingdom Metazoa; phylum Annelida; class Clitellata; order Crassiclitellata; family Lumbricidae; genus Aporrectodea; species Aporrectodea caliginosa. The sequence continues at coordinate 47,129 of JACEVL010000644.1, forward strand.
TTCTACCGAACATTATCAAATTTACGTCATCGATGTGTTTCTATCTTAAAACAAATAAAGTTGTTTCTTTGTGCCTACCTCTGGAAAATTGCCAAAGCGAACCTTGTCTGTCGCTGAACATTCCGTAGATGATTTCTGTGTGTTGTCCATTGTCATCGATTTCCATGTGTTTTCTTGCACAGGCACCCATTATGTGTTCGTATATAGAAATTAATGTTAGTTGTTTATATTTGATACTATTTGCTTTATTAAACGATGTTTTTTTCACATTACAAGACGTTCACCTCATCAGAATTTGCCTGCATATGATGAATGGTTACAGGTTTAACAAGAAGCGAATTTAAGTGCTAATGTCGCAGAAGCGAAACATGATTCAGTTAAAAAGTACAAAGTCTTCCTCCGTGATTTCCGTTTATTTTTAGCACAAATCGTGTCGTAGGACTTCTGACACTTCATAACCACATCTTACTAATAAATATGTTTGTCCCATAGGGAGTTCCTGTACTGCATATGAAGAATTGTAAACAATTTGTGGATTCAGGGAGTACAAAGTCTTCCTCCAGATTTCCATAGTTATCAAAAACATTTCTGACATATAGCCACATCTTGTATATATGTTTGACATAAGAGTACACGTAAAATAATTGTACAATTTGCGCTCCATATAATATATAGACATCTCTGTTTACTTTTCAGAGTGTTTCCTTAGAGATTTTACATAATAGGCCTATTATTTTATTGCTTTTACAGTACTATTGTGTGAGTGCATATTGGTTTAAGTTGCAATTGAAGTCTTTTATACGCTGTAAGCCTACGTCAAGCTACTATGTTAACAAGGGTAAACAGGATAAGCAAATAACCTTTATTTATTGAATGTCAAGAAGCGCTCACATTTTACGAAATAGACTGTTGTTTTAAAGAGTTATTGGACTCAGGAAAAGACCAACAGTTCTCAGTCTCTCCAGGTGTTGATAATATTATATGCAAAATTTACTATGCTGCAGACGAGCTAATCGTGAATAATCTGGTGCTCTGCGCTTAGCTTTGGAGTAGAGCTTTAGATATTTAAAATTTACGATTACGATCGTTCCAGTAACTGCCGGGGCTGATCATCTACCAGCATACTCGCTTTACAAGTCTTAACACCAGAACGGCAGAACGGATTCTGTTTTTTGAATCCATCAGGTCACTGGTGCCTGAGAATGCGAAAGATATGTTTTTGCCCGGAAACAACAACTTGTGAACGGTACACTTTCAGGTAATAATAATAATAATAATAATAATAATCATAATAATAATAATAATAATAATAATAATAATAATAATAATAATAATAATAATAATAATAACGACCATTTATTTTGGCGCCTTACTGGGGCCATACCGCTACGAAAAAAGGGCGCCTCACAACCGTCCACGCAATATGGATAAGCCTCATGGACAAATCAGATTCCAGGTACGCTAATACCAAGAAGATGACAGCTGAGACAGCAAAAGCAGTGACAAACAGAATAAGAAATCGAAGAAAAGTCAACGGCAACGGCGGATGAAGACGAAAATAAATATGAACTTGAAGATGATGTTTCAATGTAGTCTGCTGAAGAAGAAGTCACGCAAGAAGAAGAAGAATGCTGAAGAAGAAGAAGAATGCGAAGAATAAGAAGAAGAAAAGAATGCTTGAACAGAAGAAGAGAAGAAGCCGCAAAAGAAGAAGGCGAAGATGCGAAGAAGAAGAATGAGAAGAAACTGACGAAAGCAGAAGAAGACCAAAAGAAGAAGAAGAAGAAGAAAAAGGAAAAGATGAAGATCCATGGAAGAAGAAGAAAAACCAAGAAGAAGAAGAATGCGAAGAAGAACAGTGAAAACAGAAGAATGCGATGAAGGAATTCGGAAAACGAAGAAGAAGAATGCGAAGAATGCGAAGAAGAAGAACTTGAAGATGATGTTTCAATGTACCTGCAAGAAGAAGAAGAAGAGGAAGAAGAGATATTCTTTATTGAAACCAATTGCATACCGCACTTTGGTGTACGAAAACTCAAGCGCATTAATAACATTAGGCCTGAAGATGATTAAGCTATGCAGTTCGTCATTACGTCCCATATTATAGGCCTAGTCCCCAAATAGATTATCTAACCCATTACCCATTAAACTAAATTTATTCATATAAAAACTTATGATGAACGTTTTTCTAACCAATGTATTAGTGCTCAGGATTTCTCGGTCGTGTGCTCTTGCGCGTAGAAAATGCCCTCTCTGCTTGATTGGCTCCCGCCATCTGCCACTTTCTGCTTGATTGGCGGGAGCCAATTTTATACGCGCAAGAGCACACGACCAATTTTATACGCACCAAGAGCACACGACCGAGATTAGGTCGTGGCTCTCACCACGTCATGCAAGCTAGGTCCTCGTAAGCAGTGCGCCACCAGGGTGCGCAATGCATAAAGAGACCGTCGGGCCTGACTGCATATTATGTGGTTGACATGAAAGCGAAAGGCACAGAATTGCAGATATACCGTTGTGTCCAGGAACACTCTGTCGCCGCTTGGACTTCGGTATTCAGCGGGGGCACTTCTCCATTTTCCATATATTTAGTTTGTGACATCATTCAGTCAGATAGACTCATTTTATGAATAGATACTAAAATTATCACTTTAATATTCAACAAGGCAAGCAGTCACTTCAGCTACTGACAGCTCATATCAGTCCATGAAAGGCAAACATATTCTCAATCTACAGGATTGTCATTCTTTAACTGATGAATTAAAAGGTCGAAGCAATCGGTTACATCGCACTTATCAAGTAGATAATATAGGCCTAGTTATAAAACCCAAACCCCGCATTTTCATGCCCCGAAAGCTCATTCTACTAGTTCTACTCATTCTAATGAATGCTTAATAAAAAATACTAAAGCATTCAGCAACATCTTTTTGACATGTTCGACATGCGCTTTCTCGTCCATTTTGAAATTGTCCATAAAGTCAAGAGATATAACAGGCATTAAAACAGGAACGTCAACATCAATTACCATTGAATAGGAGCCATAAGAAACTTGAGAGGTCATGCTCCTTATAGTCAAAAAGCCATATTTGAGGTCCGAGACTCCTTGTTCGAAAAGCAACGGTTACGTTAAACACACATAGGCCTATACAGAAACCATTCTATTAATCATCTTTGACTGAAGCGTAGCCGACTTTGCATATCGCGAGTTGTGATTGGACGAGTTGAATATTAACGGTGGTAACCTGTCGTCTGCTCGTTGAACTGGTGTGGCAGGTAAGGTGGACCCTATAGGCTAAAACGTACTCTAGAGTCCACCGCGCTTACAGGTACCTTGGACTCTAGATTACGAAATGCCTAGCCCACACCCAGGTATAACGTACTGTATCCAGGATTCCAGGTAAGGTGTAGGGCCTACTCTGGGCTCAACGTACTGTCGAGAATCATCATGTAGGCCTACCCCAGATTCCACACTAGGTCGGGCATTGCGTACTCTAGTTAAGCCATAGAAGTTACGCATTTAAAAAATTTAAAGATTTCAACATGGTAGCGAAATTAACAGCAGCTACATTTGTAATATTTAATATTAAAAAACAAAAATTAACAACTTTATCAAAATTTTATAGTCAGATTTATCGGTGGTGAAACAAATTATTCATCAAATCCATCGAATCCTACTGTAGAGTACATCATACCTAGGCACAACGTTCTCTGGAGTACATAATACCTAGGCACAACGTACTCTATAGTACATTTTTATAGCTTACTTAGGTACAACGTACTCTCTGTAGGTGATTTGCACCCTAGATTCCACACTACTTCAAGCATCGCATACTCTAGTTTAGACACAGAAATTATGTACCGTATATACAAAACTAAAGACTTTAAAACGGTAACGAAATTGACATCAGCTATATTTTTTAATAACAAATATACAAGACATCAATTAAATACCTTATTAGATTTTCTAGTTTAACTTATCGGAAGTGAAGCAATTATTCATCTAATCATAATGTAGAGGCTAAATTATTCCTAGGCACAACGTACTTTATGCAGGTGATCTGTAGCCTAGATTCAACACTAGCTCAGACAATGCGTATGCTAGAGTTCCTTAGAACTCTTGTTATTGCAAACTTCCGGTTTAGCTACTTCCGGTTTAGAGTTTACTTCTGCATTTAAAGCTAATACAATTTTAATTTCATAATAAAAATAAACTAACATATTATACACAATGAATAATGCTAACAATTCGAAACATGACGTGGCAACACGTCTTATTAGCAGCCGGACTTAAGATCAGCCTCGGCCTCTTCAGCAATCTGCCTACTTATCAGCCAGCATTCCAGTTCTCCGTACGTCACCAAAGAATAAATCTAGTCTTAATACATTGGTTGATTTGATTCTAATGGCAAGCTGCAGAGGTGCCAGAAACGAAGTAGAGTAAACGATTTACGAAGACTCCTGCCGCGATATTCTTTGCAACAGAATGGTGTGCTGCTGGAATCTTGATTGTCCAATTATGAAGACTCACAGGTGAAGCACGTAAAAATACCGTACAGTTCGTTGTTAGTTCTAACCAAAGACATGGCAGCGACGACGCGGTGATGGTTGTAGGCGTTCGTAAATCATCCAAACACGAATAAATTCTACGCTTCTGACTGAGTAAGAAGCACAGAAGCGGATTTGGGTACAACGTATCCCGCATACACGAGACCCTTGTGATCAAACAGCTGCAACCCAATGAAAGTACGCATTCCCTCTGAACGAAAATTGGCGATGAAATCCTAACCTAACTTGCACCTGGTTTCTGTGTAATTGTAATTGGACACTTATGTAGCGCAATTCTGAACAGTAAACTAGACGATTCACCAGCGTGGGACTCACGTGCACACATGGATCCCAACCAACGGATTTCCGTCAATAGTTTAAATATGGCATCATATTCAGAGTCTCTGGATGAAGTTGAACAGATAGGTCAGAGTGACAACAGGTTACAGCGCTCACAGCACACAGTGACGCTGTCGCCGAGCTACCCCTCATTTGCTGAAGATGACGCACGTTCGGCTATTTGTTGAGTCGCCAGGTGTACGTAGAATAGACATTTTAGCCATTGGCAATTAAATATAATTCCTTTAATAGTATAATACAATTTGATTGCTGTAACATAGGCAAATATCATTTGGCAAACCTAAGTGGGCACGGTTTACTTGGCCAAATTTCACCCAACCATTTTACTTGTATTTGGAGGTCTAGTTTGCGGTTGCGAAACACAGTTTCATTAAGATAGGGATATTATAGCAGCATATCATCATTTAGCTAAGTTAGACAGTTAATTAAGAACGAATTATGTATTGAAAGTCTCTGACTTCAGTAAACAGCTACATTCTACAACTAAGCCAAAGACTTTGAATTGAAGGTATGTGTTTTCTTTATTTTTCTTATTTCTTTATTTGCTGTAATTATTTGCGCAAGGGTGTTAATTCTGAATGAGATGTGTCACACAAGTGTACTCAATTTGTCTAGAGTACTAAACAAGGAGCGCGCAGCACAGGCTCGAAACAGCAATTGTTGGATTACAGACTAAACAACATAAGTGAATATAAACCATCGTGCTGCACGGTATTGAATATAATTAGGCCTATCCACATTAATACAATAAATCTGCCTAACTGTATATAATAAAGTTATTTGAATGCATGGGCGTGCGCAGGAATGTTTTAGGAAGGGTAAAAAAATTAGGGGCAAAGTTTTGAATTTTTGCACGGCGAACTTACAAGGATGCTGAAAGCAACCTATCACGTCACCCTCGGCGCTCGCTCCCGCGATTAGGGGTCTGGCGTGGATTCCAACAGCCGCCATCGCTTTTGGAAACATTTGGCATAATATGAACCTGTTTTCAGCGTTCTTGGGTCATTTTTCAGCTATATCTGAACGTTTATTTCAAACACAGACCTGTTAAAAGTTTCAATGTATATATATATATTTTTACTTTTTCAGTTTATATTGACTAGTTTGGATAAGAAATAAATCTGTGGAAATAAGCATAGTCATTCATTATTAAAAACTAAGATGATAAGTAATTTTTTAAACATGTGCATAAACCAGGGGAATGCCCCCTTCCCCCCCCCCGATGCCCCAGGAATCTCGAGTAAGTAATTACATCTGCAATAGAACTTTCCTTTCTCTAATTAGGATGAGTGAATGTGTGCAGCCATGTTTTTGACATTTCTAATTTGATGGATTATTCGCTTCAACTGCCAAATACTAAATCGTATATGTTAGAACTTTTAGTGTTGGCGTTTCGGAGCTATAATTTTTCGTCGTGTAAACCGTTCATTTTGAATAGCTGAGCCTGTAGCTTCCATGGTTCGTAACATTAATTTCAGTAACTTGGGCTGGTAACCATTGTCCATTGTAGAGAAAACTCAGTAGCGATTGTTAGTCGGCCTATTCGGAGAGTTCTGGCTCAGTGAATCGGTACAATTACGAGAGACCTTTTTGCTTATGATGGGCCATTTATGCAGGCCTTTTTCTTCGCTGTTATATGTCTTAAACGCTTTGGCTCGGCCGATCGGCGGCATATCTAGGTTTGGCCATATAGGTACTTAGTATCAGAAAGTTCAGGTTCAGTAAATCGGTAAGAAGGCTTATTTTATAGGCTTGCTTGGCGATTCATTTATGCAGGCTTCATGCTTAGCATGCATACTCCTTCACGCATCAATCTGCTATTAGGCTATGCTTTAAACGCTCGGTCGTTCGGCGGCATAGCTAGGTTTTGTCATAATATAGTTGTTTAATATTCTGAAAGTTCAGGTTCACTGAATCGGCTAGTGGACGTAGCCTATTTACTCTTGATGGGCCTTCAAGCTTTTACTCGTGCAGAAGTAACCGAATAAATATTATGTGCCAGAGTTGATTCTCGCTGAACAAAACTCGTCAGCTGGTCACGTAAGGCAGCGACCTGAAAGTCCAGGCCTCACAGTTTATACTTGATTATTCAAACACTACAATTGCGATATTTTGTAATTTGCAGTACTGCTACACGTGTTTTATATGTTTATTGCATATTTTACAAACATGGAAACATCGGCTCAAAAAGTGTGAAGACAAATGCGGCGAGTTTACGACTTCCATATTCAAGATTTGAGATTTAAACATCACCCTCTTTATATGAAGTCCCTTATCGAATAGATTTCTAAACATCGGTTTAAGAATGTATCAGCATGGAAGCCGTAAGCCAAATAATTATGTTCATTTTCATTTTATTTGAAGTTGGGGCTTAGAGGTAGGAAATATCACTCAGGCCTAAAACTAGCTTAGGTAGATAATGCACATCTCTAACAACCAGACAAAAGTTTTATGGATCTTAATACTCTTCAAAATAGGCGTACCTCCTCAACAAAATTCTTGCCAAAAATACGCTACATTGTTTATCTGTTACGGAAATTTAGCGCGAGTAACCTCCAACATGTTCAAAATTGCTTATAAAATTCTGCATTCAGACAAAAGTCCGTCGAAATGACGCCACTGTTGATCAGCGACCGAAATAACCGGTGACATGCGCAGGCAAATTAAATCGTCATTTCAAATAAATTCAAAAGCAGAGTAGGCCTATAGTGATTCTGCGCATGACTGTCAAATGGTATATCGGCACCAAACCCCAGAAGGCCATTCCTGTTTTTGGGGTGCTGCTCCAACTTACGCCTTCGATCTCCAATAGAAAAATGAACGCGAGCCGTACAATGTCGGTAGGAAGATCGCATGGCATAATCACATTACATAGAGTAATAGTCTGCTTTATAGACACCAGACATTTCATGTAGATTTTTGTCAATTATATTGAAAAATCAAACAGTTCACGGTTCAATATATGAACAATCCCTTACTGCCTAGGAGCAGCGTTATTTCCTATAGCCTATGTTACTTTTTTTATCAGCTTATCTGATCTTTCTTATAGTAGTGTGACAACAGTTTCCTCCCGTATACTGTGACGGAAAATGACAATGAATCCAGTTCCGTTTTCAACGTCTTCTCACAAGTCCAATTCAAACTGTAGAAGGCACACAGATCTTTCAACTCAAGGAATGAAGTGTTTAAAGGATTCGTAGATTTACTAGTAGAATGGTGCGTTCATATTTCATATGCGATTCGAATTTTATAATGAATAATGTACTTTCATAGTGAACCTCAAACATTATACACCTACATACATACATGCATACATACACACATTCATGCATACATTCACAGGGCCGTTTTATCCACTAGGTACAGTAGGCACTATGCCTAGGGCCTACGTACCTTTCAGGGGCCTACGAAAGTGTGAATAAGATATTGAAAAAATAAAAAGTTTAATGATTGAATTTTATGCTAAAGTAAAAATAGAAAATTTCAAATTCTAATTTCGTTATTTTCGTAATTGTACTGAAACAGTTTAGCCTTAGGATATTAACTTTAAGTTAAGCTGTGCAACAGCCTAGACCTTTACGGCTCTTCCATTAACAAGATCATTAATAACGTCTTCAAATGTCATTTCCCGCCTGTGATGGGTAATTAAGATTTTGTAACTAGATAATTAGAATTAGCATTAGTTCGAATTTCATAGAATTTTTAAGCATTTTTATGATACACAATTAACTAGAATTAGAATTAGCACTCAATTAATTAATTAGTATTAGTTGCTGTCGTCAGAATACAAAACAACACAAAAATGTTCTGTTACCTTTTGATTATAATTACAAATATTTCAAATTATGACGAAACTCAAATTTCAAGCATCTTCATCCAATTTCTTCGTATTACTGTGTAAAATATTTATACTCATATGAGATCGGACTTGCACTTTGAATTATCAGGAGTTTTAAAATTTAAAGTATTGTGTTAAAACCTATTTCCTTAATCAATTGTAACAAATCTTGCAATATCAACTTCTCGCTCCATTAATGCTGATGTTACAGGAACAACGCTATCTTTCAGATGCAGCTGGAAAACTCTGAGAAAGCTCATATAATTTTCTTGCTAGAAGCGAAGAACGTTATTGCTAAAACAGACACTTTCCAGTTAATTATACTTTTTTTACTGATGGATTCGTTTATGTAGGGCTAGGTCCTACAAATCTTTTCATAAACACGTGTCATAACTAAAACACGTGTCACAACTAGAGGCAATTCTTCGCTCAAAGTCGATATCATAAGAAAACTGAAATCTCAAAATATTGGTTGATGTCTATTAGTTGCAAAAATTATGTAAGGAAATATGTTGACAAGGTAATTATGAAGCTAATTATGACATTCCAATCAGACCTAGACAACTATTATTTATAATTAGAATTAGCAAATATGTTAATTATATTAATTGAGAGATATTTAAAGATTGAAATGAACTAGATTACAAAGAATAATTGTTTGACTCTTTTATATGAAAAGTGAGTTAATTTTGACTCAAAGCGTAGATATTAAATCCTCCTGAATAAAAATATCCTCCTGCAACAATCAGTTGTTTCTTTCTTTCATCGTAACAGGATCTCAGTGGCCTTCGGATCATCGTATCTTCTTTTTCTTCTGTTGATGGACAAAGACTCCGATTCCATTTCAGATTGGAGTCCAATAGAATCATTCTATCATTTCCTGTGTCAGCCAAAAACACTTGATCGTGTGAATCCAGTGAAAGATAACGAGGATCTTTCAGTTTTTGTGTTTCGCTTGAAGGAATATAACGACGGATGACCATCTGTCCATCTCTGGTCAATTCACTTACGACCCACATCCTCTCCATGATTCTCCCATCTGGTCCATTCTCTCGTTCCTCATTTTCCATCCACTGGTGAAGGATGATGAAATTCCCGATGGATGTTTCCACTGCATGAACTGGATCCCCTACATCTCTTGGTAACTGAATCGATCGAATAAGTTCTGCGTCTGATCCGTAGATATTCAGAATGGGTGACCAAGAAGTGACTAACAATAAGTGACCATTGCTGGACACTGACAGAGCATGTGGCGCATAATCAATGGTCAGCCATTTGATGATTTCGTGTTGGTAATCTGTTTGTCTTGTAATCTTCCATATGCATTTCTCTCTTTGGTCAGTGAGGTAAAGACAATTTTCCCTCTCACTGGACCCAATGTCCATAGGATCTTCGATCTCATTCATTTCAATTTCCTCCAGAAAACGAAATGGATTTCGATCCTCAAAGACACGAATTACACGAGGAAATGGTTGACAGAGGAGGTAGATTTCATTTCGTAACTTAGTTACTCCACGCACAACTTCATTTCTTCCTATGTTGATTCTTTTAGTGAAGCTGACGGAAATTGGACACACGAATACTGAAAAAACCGAATTGTCATTTACTAATTAACTGTTAAAATAACGTTTCTCTATTGTGATTTTTATTGTAGTTGGCAGCTAACACTTTCTAATGTTTTACTTAGGCTGTTTATTATTCGCTATTTTTTGCATATTTTAATTTTATAATTGCAATAAAAGCGCATTTAGCAATTGCTTGTGCATTTGATGTCTTAGACTCGCAAATCGTTTATTTTACTCTCTGTCCTCTGTAAATGGCTTTCACTGGCTACGAAACCCACTTCCTGGTTATTAGTAACTGCTGTTCATGAAGCTCATTCATTCGTGCTGTTAATCTGTGACATGCCCCTTGATCTTATCGGCTGTTTGTCGCCAACTGCCTCCGCTGCCCGTTGTCAATCTGTGACCACCTGTTCCTCTTAGCTCTCCCTGTAACCACTTGTTCATCTCAACCCTTTTCCTGTAACTGTCTTTTTGGATCAATCGCTTTCATATAGCCATAACCATAACCACCATTTTATTGTAGCCAAACAGGTATTACACAGATGATATCACACACAAGCAATTCGAGTGGTTACAACAGAGGGACCAGAAGGAACCTTGGTCCCACTAAGTAGGGCCCATAATTACCAGTTAAGTATTGGATGGCGATTAGTCAAACAATAACAGTTGCAGTTTTACAATTTCACATTATGTAAATGTTTACAACATATATGCAGCAGACTGTGGTAACCAACCTCGACCCATTTATAAGTATGCATTTAAAATGACAATGTAACAGTAATGACACATTTCTAACAATCCACATATTTTAGCATCAATCTTAGTTGTCAGAATCAGTCAATCAATCAATCAATCAATCAATGTAACTAGCTTATCAATAAAAAACAGAGGAGGTACAGACATAGGTAGGTTATGCAAGGGTAATATCTTGATATTGAGCCTTTAGGAGACCGAGGCATTTTGAATCAGCTTAGTGATCAACTAACCATGAGTGCACCTGCTTTTTAAATAAGTTTAAGTTGGGTATGGAATGGAGATCTTTTGGTAGGGCATTCCATGCTGCTGTAGCTGTTCATCGCTGTTCATTTGAAGGTGTCATATGAGATTGAAGCAAACTAAGGTGGCGTATAATGCGTATTCCAATAAATATATTTAATGTCTAAATTGCAGTACTCAGATAAAAAGCGTGTCTGCCTTACCTCACTTAAGTAAGCTTCATAATCAACAGTATTTCTACGCTTTTATTCTGTACTTTATCTTAGTTTGAACCGTGTTGTTTCATAACCACAATAGATTCCGTGTTTTGCTTTGTATTAATCATGTGACCTACTAGCAATTAATGCCTTAAATATTCTGCCGCATGAACACACTATGAGTACCTTGACGATAAAAATAGCACCTAATAATAACTTTCTTATTAGAGAAGGTATCTTTCTCTATAACTAATCTTTGTCCAACCTCTCTTTCTGTTTGTATTATCATTTTTTTTACTCTATTCATAAACTAACGACCATTTTTTCAGTTTCAACCTCTTGCTGATTTCATTCACCGAGGAGTTGTATGATGATAATATTTTTTAAGGTTTCACATAAGAACTTACCAACTGTTTTCTGGAATTGATACTGATCGATGTAGATCACTATTGCATCAATGTTTTCAGAAGTAGTTGGTCGAATATTTTCAAAACCAAAGAATACATCATTCAGCTGATTCGATTCATACAGCCTCTGAATACATTCAATGGCTGCTTGTGTACGACACCAGATCCAAACGACCACAGTCTGTCTGTCCAGTTGAGTGTTGAGAAATTCTATGTCTTCCTTCTTCAGTTGACGAATTAGTTCATCAGTTTGATGTAATATTGATTTGGTTCTAGTTCGAAGGTCGCTGATTCTTTGAAGAAGCAACTGTGAGTCCATGGATTCTGTGTCTGTTGTTCCACAATTTGAAATGTCGACTTTTATTACAACTAAAAACAGAAAAATTGCAGCACATGCAGAAGTTATTGCTGAGGTATTATTTGAGTTAAGTGCAGTTTTGTTAAATCAGAAATCGATTCACGAAGTCTTTTGTTCGGTATCCTGACGATTGGTCATAGGACGATTGGTCAAAGGACGATTGGTCATACGGACGATTGGTCATAGGACGATTAGTCATATGCCGCTAATAAACCGACATAATTCGTTGTAGTCGTTAGTTATGGACATTCTTAGTTTTAAGCTTAACGCACCGTTGTGCGGAGCATACATCGTTTTTAGACAAATACAATCAGTGCCAATCAAGACACTTATTAGGGTAATACTTACAGGGATCAACTCACTTCAAAGAACTTAACGTTTGGTCGAAATAATACACGTTTTACCCGTATGTAACTCAAGTATGAAAGGCATCAATTAAGGACATTGATCGTTTTCAGACAAATACAATCAGTGCCAATCAAGAAACTTATTAAGATAATTACATGCAGGCTTCAAGTCACTTCGGAGAACTTAACATTCACTAGATAAACGCACATCAAAGTCCAACGCACTTCAAAGAATGGAGATTGATCCGGAAGAAATAAACGTTTCACCCGCATCTTACTCAGGTATAAAAGGCAATGAAACCAAAGCAAGACATTTATTTGCAGTGAAAGAGGCAGCCGTCGCTGCTTTCGTCATCTCTAAAGTGGACCGCTTGCTGGCTGGCGTGCCTGGGTGTCTCTTTCATGGACTCCAGTCGGTGCTCAACGCCGAGGCGTGGCTTATTTGTAATAGGAGAAAATATGATCACGTCACGCCGCTCCTACGCGATGTCTTGCATTGGCTGCCTTTACCGTTCCGCATCAAGTTTCAGTTTCTTTTTGCTTGTATTCAAACCACTTCATGGAGCAGCGCCTGACTATTGCGCAGAGACTCATTCCTCTGCGTGTGAGCTGCGACTTAGATCGCTTAAGAAGACCGACCTACGCGTACGGAGGATGAGGACGTGCTTCGGCGATCGCGCTTTCTCGGCCGCTGTTCCTATATGCTGGAACAGTCTACCACTCTCCATCAGATTGGGTCCCAGTAGAGCGGCTTGGTGAAAAATTGTTCACTTAATGATACAAGCATGAAATTTGGTACATAGTACGAACATATACTAAGGGAAAATTTTAGCTATAGGGCCATCGCAGATTTACCTCTGGCCTCAATCGCAGCCATTTTCCAATATGGACGACCGATATAGAGATTTTTCAATATCTTAGCTATGTACTAAATTTCATGCTTATATCATCAAGTGAGCAATTCTTCCATAATTATATTGCACCAGACCGCCCTACTATCCGTCAATCTCAGCTCAAAACACATTTGTTTGCTAAGGCTTATCCCGCTTGCTAGTCGTTTGTGAGGTACCCTTGTAGCGTTATGGCCGGGTTACGGCGCCACATAAATTGTCCTTATTGTTATTATTATTACCTGAAAGTGTGCCGTTCACATGTTGTTTCCGGGCAAAAACCAATCTTTTCGCATTGTCAGGGACCAGTTACCTCATGGATTGAAGCATATTCTACTACCGTTCTGGTTTTAACGCCTTTGGAACGAATACAGCTGGTAGATAATCAGATAATCAATAACGGCAGTTACTGGAACGATCGTAATCGTAATCGTAAACTTTTAAATTTATACAACGCTACTCCAAAACTAAGCGCAGGGCACCAGATTATTATCTCGTCTGCAGCATAATACATTTTGCATAATTATTATAACCACGCCTGCAGAGACTGAGAACTGTTGGGCTTTCCCTGAGTCCAATAACTCATTAAAGCAACTGCCTATTTTGTAAAATGTGAGCACTTCTTGACATTCAATAAATCAAGGTTATTTACTTGGGCTGCTTACTTTGTTAACAACGTAGCTTGACGTAGGCTTACAGCGTATAAAAGACTTCAATTGCAACTTAAACCAATATGCACTCACATAACAGTAGGCCTACTGTGAGAAAATATGTGAATTGTCTAAGGAAACACTCTGAAAAGTAAACACAGAATTAAATTAATTTGATGTCTATATAATATGGAGCGCAGAGTAGGTTCTTAGCTATCGGCGATATCGTTGATAACTATGACTCTGATTCTTTCTCTCTGTCCACATATTGTTTACAATTTTACGCGTACGGAATTTCTATGTCAAACATATGAGATGTGGTTATGAAGTGTCAGAAAAGTTTTGGCTAAAAATAAACGGAAATCACGGAGGAAGACTTTGTACTTTTTATGACTCATCACATATAACGTTTCTTGTTACACCTGTAACCATTCTTTATATGCAGGCATATTCTGCTGAGGTTAACGTTTGTTATGTGAAAAAACCTCGTTTAATATAGCAAATAGTATCAAATATAAAGGTCTCCTAAAATTAATTTCTATTATTATACACGAGCGCTATGGGCGCCTGGGCAGCAAAACACACGGAAATCGACGACAATCATGGACAACACACGGAAATCGACGATAATGGACAACACACGGAAATCGACGATAATGGACAACACACGGAAATCGACGATAATGAAGAACACACGGAAATCATCTGCGATAGATGTCAACTTTGCGAGAGCGGGATTTATATACTGGAATATGGCGGTATTTATATTTCGTGTCTGCGATTTTCCGAAGGTAAGCCCAAAGAAACAACTTTATTTGTTTAAATAGAAAAACATCGATGACGTAAATTTGATAATATTCGGTTGAAAAGCAATGCAAGTTTAGACCTAATAGGTCAAGATAGAACAGGTTCAGTGCGTCTAATGGTAACTTTTGCATTCGCGAGAAAGGACACAATTTGCTACCAGAAAATAAAATTTAATAACAGGCAATTTTAAGTTTCAACAAATGCGTGGTGGCTCTATAGAGGTTTATATGCTGCTCTCTAACCCTATGCCTTAGCCTTATGAAACATAGACCACCAAGCCAAACCTATCGCCAATACAAAGGACCATTGGAAGCGGTGTCAGAATTACATCTCATATTAGGTCAGTTGTTTTGCGGATGTTATTCGTCACACGACATGAGATAAATAATAATAATAATAATAATCTTTTATTTTGACAATTACGCAGTATGATTACAATTCAGTATGAACGGATGATCATGGTTCTGCTAATTGCTTGCATTAACTTCTGTGGCAAAAACTGACCTATTTATTCGGGGGTGGGAGCTTCCAACGCGAACAGCAACAGCAGAAGTATCGTTAGCGTCAAGTTAATCGTCATTGTCAACGTCATCATCATCAGGAGCGTTGAAGTTTCCAAGGCTCTTTGGAATCCGTCCCTGCAGGTTTGAGAACGTCTTCAGAATTGTATGTCATTGTCATTATCATCATCATAACCGCCGTCCTGCGCTTCTCTGGAGCGTTGCAGTCTACAATACGCTTTGGAAACCGTCCTTGGCTTGTGATCGTCTCCGGACTGTTCGTAGCCAGACGTTCAGTGATCAGTTCTCAATCGTTCGAGTTCAAATGTCTCTGGGCACTCCTGCCGGTCTCTTCAACTCTTCGAGGCCGGATATCAAAGCTCTTAGGAATGGATATGGTGGGGGCAGAATCGGTTATGGAGAGACATAAATGAATGGCTTAGTTTTGACCCCTATTGACTGGATTTGTATTAAGGCCAGCCAATCGCTTCATGCGATATGCATCCTTATTGTCCATGCATGGTCTACTGGAGATGCTCCATTGCTCCTATATGATGTTGTTCGGGTCACCTTGTTGGCCAGCCTCCTCTATGCTTCCCCTGCATGCTAATGCTGGCAAGTTCATTTAATGCAACGATCGCAATCGTAATCGAATAATCGTAAACTTAATCTTAATCATTATAGCAAACTTTTAATTTATGAAGCGCTACTCTAAAGCTAAGCGTAGAGCCGTAGACCACCAGCTTATTCACGATTATCTCGTCTGTAACATCATAAATTATGAATGTAACCACACCTGGAGAGATTGACATTACTGAGGACGTTCTAGGCTTTTAATAAGTCACTGCCAGTATCGCTTTCAAACAGCTGTTTATTTAGTTAAATGTGAGCGCTTCTTGGTGTTGCATTAATGAAAGGCTACTTAACAACGTACCTATATTTCTTACCTTCGTTAAGAACGTAAAAGGATGTAGGCTTAAACCAATGTGCAGTCACACAATGGTAGGCTTACTGTGAAGACAATTAAATATGCCAAATGTCGAAGTAAGCACTCTGAAGAATAAACAGAGATCTTGCCATCATCTGCCTCAGGTTCCTCTGTCATTTTATAAAGGCTTTCACACGAAACTAAAGTCTCTCATTTTCAAGAACTCTTACCACGCCTCAATTCATCATCTACTTTTCAATTCTCACCTAAACGACAGCCACCCTAACAACTACTCTGCCCTTCTGATGCTCTGGAAACCGGACTCCTTTGGACTACTATCTTGGACAACCCCTCTAACTAGACGCAGCGCGCGTGAATAAGCTGGTGCCGTGCGCTTGGCTTTCGAACTTTAGAAGTTTGGAGATTACGATCGCGAGATGCCCATTATGGAGCAATTTATTATTAGCTCTTTATTCGGCGATATCTTTACTCTGACTCCGGTTCTTTCCCCTGCCCACAAACTGTTTACGATTTTATGCCTAAGGGAAATACCTATATAATGTCACACATACAGACGTAGAAACACAGTATAGGATGTATGATTATTGCTGGTTATGATGATTCAGAAATGTTTTTGCTAAATATAGATGCCAATCACGGTGTAAGACTGTAATTTTTATGGATAATCACAGTAGGCCTATAAGTCTCAAGTTGCATCTGTAGCCGTTCTTCAGATATTATTACGCAGAAAAAATTCTTATGAGGTCAAAGTTTGTAATTTCAACGAAACATCGTTTTAAAAACCAAATAATATCAACTATTAAGACCTCCTCAAATTACTATCTGTTATCCAGTACTATGGTTGTTTGTGCAGGAAAGAACAACAAATATTCATTTCGCACACGGAGCGCTATTTCTGTGCCTGAAGATGGGGACATACATCCATTCCCGCCTCTGAGAAATCGTCGTGATGAAATCGCAGGTATGCGGAAAGAAACAACTTCATTTGCTAACAATTATTCAAAAAAAACTCAGGCTCAGACGATGTAAAAATTGATAAAGTAATGCTGAAAAACAATGCAAAGTCCTGTGCAGTAGATTTTGCTGTTTCTATGCAAGTTCTTAAACTAGTTTTTGCCTTTGTCTTCAGAAAGGGTGGGGTCGATGACCTTATAAAATTATCCGGTTTTACATATCAAGGCATGACCTCTTATGACGCCTAATAATCTGGTAATTGGATGTTGTAATTTTTGTTTTAATACTACCAATGGCTCTTGATTCGATTAAACTTCTAGCAATTAGTTTCAACAAGAAATGGACAGAATATTTCGACCGTGGCTTCGAGATTTTGCTAAGCCGACTCTTCGGCTGATTTCTCTATAAATATTGGTCTAACTGTTTGCCAGGCGCGGATTTAGAGGGGGCGGAGCCGGCGTACGCCCCCTAAACCTGCAGCAAATGTTCTCAAACTAAACTGAC
Organism: Aporrectodea caliginosa; assembly: GCA_020284085.1. Classification (NCBI taxonomy): domain Eukaryota; kingdom Metazoa; phylum Annelida; class Clitellata; order Crassiclitellata; family Lumbricidae; genus Aporrectodea; species Aporrectodea caliginosa. Next base: position 64,996 of record JACEVL010000644.1, read on the forward strand.
CTAAAACTAATATAACTGCAATTTGGGAATAGGATGTTTGAAGTAGCTGGACCGGCAGAATGGAGCTCTCTTACCAAATGCAGTGAGAATGAAAAAAATTGTTAAACGAAAGGTCGGAATTTTCTGTGAGACGAGATGGATTGAAAAGCACACAACTCTGTCAAATTTCATGGAGCTGTACGAACCGATTGTTGCCTGCTTAGACGCAATCGGATCCATTGAAGCAGATTGGGACAGTAAGACGAGCACTGCTGCTTATACAGACTTTTGAAGAGCATTACAGATCATGCATTTATCGTAAGCTTTCATATCGTTCGCCATTTCTTTGGCTACGTCAAAGGACTCAGCGCAAAGTTGCAAGGCTCAACTTTAGACGTGATCCAAGGATATGAAATGGTGACAAGTGTTAGAGCACTAAACAATGCCCGACAGGATGACAGCGAATGGGAGCATGTTTTCCAGAAAGCTACTAAAATGGCAGAGACAGCTGGCGCTGGACCAATTACTGCACCAAGAATATGCTCAAAACAGATTCACCGAAGCAACACACCCGCTGCAACGCCAGATGAACATTTCAAACGAAACATTTATCTTCCATTTCTGGACAGTCTACTTCAGCAGTTTAGCCTACGATTTGGAGATCTTGCGAAACAAGCAATTCGTGGTCTCAGTCTCATTCCATCTAATGTTTCAAACATCGACGCACTCACTGGTGATGGTATACTTCATTACTATCATGATGACCTGCCTTCGCCGGATTCGTTTCATCAAGAGTTAAAGCTTTGACAGCAGATGTGGGGAGACGCTGACAGCACACCAAGCACCCTGTCGGACACCCTCGCTGACAGCCGCTCCTGTCGTATTATGTATCCAAATATTACCACAATAATTCACATTTTGCTGCTCACTTCTGTCACGGCTTGCAGTGTTGAATGAGCAAATTCTAGTCTGCGATTTGTGAAGTCGTGTTTCCGAAGTACAATGAACGAGGACAGATTTAATGCACTCATTTTATTGTTTGTCCACAAGGACATCAAGTTAGACATTGATGACATTATCAATGCCTACGCCAGAAAGCATCCAAGGAGAATGACACTGCTTAATCCACTGGCATGTGACACTTAATTATTTTCTTTTTGGATCAAGGGTTGCATGATCAAAACCGATAACTGATTTATAATCGTTTCACTGTTAACCTTCAGTAGAGACCAGTTGTTTTATATGAGAAACTATATATTTTTTTAAAGTTCCATAACATTTTCTATAAAAAGGATCATTATAGTTTTGCGTGATCTAATTTCATATATATATATATATATATATATATATATATATATATATATATATATATATATATATATATATATATATATATATATATATATTTACGGGATTGGATTGGTAGTATTTACGCCCCCTAACCAGAAATCCTGGATCCGCCCCTGCTTGCAGTCAACTCTTTAGTCATGTAGGCCTATCACATCGCCTCACCATATCATAAGACCGCAGCTATTAGGTTTCACAGATATCTAATTGGAAAGCATTCTTTCAGCAGATTATTAGAGGTGACAAGTAAATGATCAATTAGTGTTTTTCTTTCGACATTCTAATTCATAAACTAAAGAATGGCAAAGCAGCAAATTGACATTATGTTTGCCTTTTTCACGCCTGCTTTGCGGACTGATATGATGCGCTGGGAATTTGCTTTGTCTCGACTGGTTTATTTTTCAAAAATTGAGAAACCATCCTAAATGCGAGATCCAAGAGTTTACGGTTTATAGTCAGCAGGTAAAGTAGGTGCTTGTTCTTGAATATCGATTTACTGACGAAATCAAACGAGTCCATGTTCACAAATTAAGTATACTCAGTGAACGGTAAAGCGAACTAAATGTTTGAAAACAGAAAAATATAGGCCTTGATACATTTTCTGACGAAAAGCATTATTTAAATAAATATTTTTCAATATTTAAATAGCCTATTTCAATTTAAAGGAGTGTGCAACTATCCGAAATATCAAATATGTGAACAGAATGAAGCTCCGTCTATCACAACAGTAAGATTGTCCACTACTTCTTTCTAGCTAAATAACAAAGTAACAAGTTTAACATCATGAACACTTTCATTGGCGTAAACATCTTTAAGTCTACTATAGGCTAAAGTCCTTCCTAACATAGATGCAACTTAAACAGATATTTTGAGTCGTTACGCTATACTCCAACCAAACTTAGTCACCTCAGCTTGCATAAGGAAGTGTCTGGAGAATGAGGATAGAAAGCCTACTCGGAACATACTTGCAACTGTATCTATCAGCAAATAAGTATTATTGTTCAGTTAATATATGCAATAATTTATATATGTGGCTTCAGGTCGCTTCGTGTGGTGATTTATGCCTATGTATGCATGCCTATACTAGGCAAGATTAACAAAACTAGGAAGAATAGTGAGCAAAAGAGACTAGATTGAAGCTCATGACAATATCTCTGAGATGAAAAATTAACAAGGTAGTGGTTTCAATAAACACCGCACGAGGCGACCCGAAGTCAATAGATATAAATTATCTTAGGCATGCGGAAGGGAATGTTAGGGCAAGGTTACTCAGTACATGAGTTGTAAAATTTGGCATAGTATAACTTGACATAATGGCAGCACTGTCTAAATGGACAGTTGGACGCTGCATAAATTTTAAAATGATCGCTGGAAAAACTATTGTTTGTATATTGTACTGGTTCAACTTTTTGTGAACCGATTCAAATTCATGTTACCTTAGGTTCATTTTGTATTCTTCGAAAACATTTGTGGTAAAATAATCATAAAATTTTAAAAACTGTAGCCACTGTATATGTTTTCACCTTTGAGCTGTACGATCTTCCACTGGAGGTGTTGGACATTATCTTACAAAAGTCCTATCTCCATTGGATATTGAATTCATCAACAAAGCACAGAGACGAAGAAATCATGAAGAATCTCGCATCAGTCGACGTTTGCTTCAATCGAAGAATTACTGGACAACGGCGGTTCAAGAAGGCAATCTGGCGATACCTGGAAGGTGAGGTATCCTCCAAGCATTACCGTCCACTACAGTTGGACGCTTGCTTACCTCGATCACAAGCGATTACTTTGAAGGAACAATATCATATAATCTGAAAACGTTCAGAGTTTCATTATCGTAACGCATAAGGTTACCTACTTATCTACACACTTCATATAGAGCCTTTTCAGTACCTAAAAGAACTCCGCATTCGTTAGCCTAAAATATATTATATTCATTTAGATAAAACATTTGTCTGTAAGCAAACAATGCTCAAATAGCTGAATGAGTGACCATTGGTTGGCCCTCGCAAACACAGAAAGCCAAACTGACGAAGTACCACCAACAGTTAACAGTTGGCACAGTGTTCAAAGATCTTTGACCAAGTTGCTCCAAGGATGACGAAGACTGAGCATCCGGAAATATTCCGAACAGAAAGAGGCATACACCGTAAGTCACAAAACGTACCTCTCGTCGGTTGACGGTCGACGCCATTCGGAAAATTCTTCCCTTCCTTCCATCACCGAATCCAAATTTCCCAGTCATAGATAAGTAAGTAAATAAATATGTACTTTTTTGAATCGCTTGCAAACGCAACGAGGGATGTAGTACATAGGTCTGTAGGCATGGGCTAAGCTCTCAAGTTGAGTAACCATTCACCAGAGAAATGGGACCGGTCAAAATTCGACGTCGAAAAGAACTACGAGCAAAATCCGCTAACGATTGGCTGAAGTGGCAAACAGGCAGCAACAACATGGTCGTCGTAGATACCTGAGGGCTATAACACTGGACAACAGAGGTTTTGCTTCCTGAAAACTGTTGGTTGTGCCTTATTTATTTTGGCTGCTGATCACGAAAATGACCTTTAAAATTTCCTATCACGTAGAGTTTTTTTATATAGCGCATTTCTGGAATTTCTTTTCACATTTTTAGTCTACTTATTATGCTGCCCACAGGGTAAGGTGTTTTGTGTATTGCAGGCATGCCTGGACATGCACTCAGTGCGGGTTGCACAACGTTCAATGTAAATGTAAGGCTTAGACATGTCTGGGCATGCCCAGCATGCTTAGTCATGAACGATGTTGGCAGGACAGGCTATAAACGGAGGCCACATATACAGACGCGTTGATGTCAGTTTGTACGTATGTTGATGATCAACGGGCATAAATAGCATGGAGCATAGGCTACTTAAGAATAAATGTATGGGTTCACCAATATGGCAATATATTCTTTCTTTTCAAACGTTAGAGTAGCAAGTTGAGCGAAATGTAACGTATATGCGTCAACAGCCGTTGTGTTACAACTACGGCGAGTTCACTTAAAAATCTCAAAAGAAGGCGATGACTCCCTTTTTAAAGAAAGCATATGAACTGTACTTTGGATATAAAGTTGGCTATCAGGATAAAGGTTGGGTACCTAAAATTTGCTGCTCATCTTGCGCAGTCAATCTCAGAGCATGGATTATTGGTTATAGATCGTCTATATCGTTTGCTATTCCAATGATATGAAGGGAGCAAAAAATCATGTTTCAAACTGCTGTTTCTTTTTGACAAATGTTTTGGCCATTCCTCCAAAAGCAAGAAACCAATATTGACTATCCTAATTTTCCATCGGCACTGAGACCACTACATGATGACAGCCTTCCTGTAGGTCTACCCAATCCACGGGCTGTTTTTTGCTATCGGAGACATTGGTAAAAATGTGAAAAAGAGAACAGAGGACTGTATTGATCCTGATTTCCAACCACTGCAGTGCCGAGAGCCTCATTTGATAACTCAACCTGAGCTAAAATTTAATAACCTATTCAGGGACTGAAATTCGTGAAAGGATCAAGCGGAATTGCTGTGCTCTCAGATTCAGGGCTGGAATCTGTTGGCACAAGGAACTAGTAAAATAGGCCTAAACTATTACTGTCGTCTATCCAGTCAGTAGGCACTTCTTCAGCTTCTTGTTGGATGCAGCAAGGATATACGAAGTATTGTTGTTTCATTTGTGAGTGGGTCAGTCATGCTAAAGTTTTTCTCTACCCACTGGCCACGTCGTAAGCATTTGGTACCACGCCAAAGGAAAGTTTATCACAAACCACTTGTTGAACCCAGTAAGATTTTCTTGCCACCTCCTCACATCAAGCTTGGACTAGTGAAGAACTTTGTCAAGGCATTGAACAAAGAGTGGAAGGGGTTCAAAAATCTTAAAAGACAAGTTTCCTCGCATAAGTTAAGCCAAGACATGAGAAGGCATATTTCCTGGTCCACAGATAAGAGAACTGATGAATGACAGTCGCTTTGACGAACTCCTGAATAAACTTGAGTTAACTGGGTGGCAGTCTTTGAAGGACGTTAGCTTTCTCGGCAATAACAGATCAGCAAATTATATTCATTTGGTTGAAAAAAAGATACTTCACGCATTGCATCTAATGGTTGTTACTAAAATACAATTCACAAAACTAGTGGTCTGGGGCGTGCGAAACATGGTGTTTGGGCTGGGCTGGGTCGATGGCAGTAAATGCCAAGTGGTGGAGTCTGTGATTTAAACCATCATTTCACACCCACTCCTATGTCGAATCCAAAGTCAGCAGGCACAGAGGTTTGACGTTTACTACTAGTAAAATGGTTTCGCGCTGAAGGCATGTTGCAATAATATAACAAAGATCTGTTATCATTCAAACGTAATGATGTTTTTCATCTTTTCAGATTTCTATGGGAAAACCAAGAAAATATATGCGATCATTAGAAATAACCGAAGTTATCTTCTAGAAAATATTCACCCGAATGACGAGTTAATTAATTCACTGTTGTCTCTGAACTGCATAACGGAAGAACAGCGTCACTTTATTCAACGTCAACATTCAATACAAGATAAGAACGCAGAACTTTTACACGTTGTGAGATCCTTCGACGATAAAAAGTTTTCAACTTTCGTAAAGTGTCTTCGACAAACGAACCAAACAGCGGTGACAAAGGTCATCAGAAACGGAGGAGGTTCATAGAACAAATTTCATTTCAAACTTCATGATTAACACGCATTGTTTTTCTATTGCAATACTAGAAATACATCTAAATCGAATAACGTGATGCTCATTCCGTGACCTTCAGGCAATAATTAAGTATCATCAACTATGCCCTGTCGTGTTTTGCATTAGTCAGCATATAAATTACTATAACAACTCCAGTGTTAGCACTGCAGAAAGGATTTCTGATACCGGAATTATGAGAAGGTTGACATAAAAGGAGGTCATTACAGTGTAGTTTATAGGACTAGCATAACATTTTGGAAGAGAGAAATAATCAGACAGACAAAGATAGAGAAAAGATAGATAGATAGATGGATGGATGGATGGATGGATGGATGGATGGATGGATGGATGGATGGATGGATGGATGGATGGATGGATGGATGGATGGATGGATGGATGGATGGATGGATGGATGGATGGATGGATGGATGGATGGATGGATGGATGGATGGATGGATGGATGGATGGATGGATGGATGGATGGATGGATGGATGGATGGATGGATTGATGGATGGATGGATGGATGGATGGATGGATGGATGGATGGATGGATGGATGGATGGATGGATGGATAGACCGGCAGACAGAGAGACAGACAAATAAGATGGTTAAAGAGATAGAAGAAGAGATAGAGTGAGAGAGATCGATCTGAAGAGGAATGAATGAACAATGGGGGAAGACTAACCACAGGATCTGTTACACGTACACTGTAGTCAAACACAAACATGGTCATGACATTTACTGCTTGTGTTGTACGTAGACCTAAGGCAACAGTGTAAGTAATAAATCTAAAACACGTCAATGTAACATGGAGATTTGAAACGAGAGGTCTTGGTTGTTGTACTGGACGTTCGTCAATAAAAACTTCAACGTTCAAGTTTTCGCTTCTGCCACCTGGCGACAGCGAGCGACCACCACCGTTACAAAAGGACAATCTTATGATTAACTGTACCGTATCTGTGAAGGAACGTAATACAGGCTTTCTTCCATTTTGTCAGGACCGCTAGAAGGAAAATAAATTCACAAGTAAAAACTTTAGTCGATGTTCACTCAAAACTGAGGTGGCATTTAATTCGCTATTCAATAGATAGATTTAAAGTTTAAAGTGGAATGTCTAGATAAACGGCGCTTCCTGGCCAAACGTCTATTCCCCTCACACTTATCCGTCCATCGCCTTGTCAGCAGCTGTCTATTCCTCTCGCACAAAGATACAAACTGTAATTCACTACCCAGTGTTGTTCAGTAATTGAAATACATGTAATTGAATTTCGTAATTGTATTACAAGTTTTGTAATTGTAATTGCAATTGAATTACATTTTAAGTCCAGTAATTGTAATTGTATTTCAATTACAATATTGCATGTAATTTGTAATTGAATGAAGTGTAAATTACGAATTACTTTCATAAAGTAAGCAATGCCGGGTTGACCCGGGTTGACCCGGGCCACCCGTTTAACTGAATAAAGTGCTCTGCATTATGATTGCATGGCAACATAATTGTCAACATTATTCCATCCTTAAACCCCTCTTACAATCTTACAGCACACTTTGATAAACCGCAAAGGCAAGGGCCAACTATCACTAGGCCTCTCATCCATGCAGTTATGCACTAATTCTTAGCTAGAGCTTCCATCTGCAGTTTCATTTGAGCGTTTTTTAGCACTGCTGGACAAAATTTAATTGACTCACCTAAGCGCAATCGGTATCCGGACGATGGTCATAGGACGATTGGTCATAGGACGATTGGTCATAGGACGATTGGTCATAGGACGATTGGTCATACGGACGATTGGTCATACGGACGATTGGTCATAGGACGATTGGTCATATGCCGCTAATAAACCGACATAATTCGTTGTAATCGTTAGTCATGAACATTCTTAGTTTTAAGCTTAACGCACTGGGGCATACATCGTTTTTAGACAAATACAATCAGTGCCAATCAAGACACTTATTAGGGTAATGCTTACAGGGGGATCAACTCACTTCAAAGAACTTAACGTTTGGTCGAAATAATACACGATTTACCCGTATGTAAATCAAGTATGAAAGGCATTAATTAGGGAAATTGATCGTTTTCAGACAAATACAATCAGTGCCAATCAAGAAACTTATTAAGATAAAAAACTTCTTTGTGTTAGCCTTCGATAGCCTTCGATAGTCCCATCGCCGATAGGACCTATGACCTGCAGGCCCTATGACCAATCGTCCTATGACCAATCGTCCGTATGACCAATCGTCCTAGAACCGCGCAATCAACTAAGTTCTCTAACAGAGTAAACAGACTTTAATTTTGAAAAACTTCTACTCCTAAAATCAAATAAACTCTAACTTGTTTTAATGGATCATAATTGTAAATCGTATTTCGGATACTTGACAAACTTATAATACAATTTAATGTATAGATTAGTAAGATTACAATATACAGGCGGTTGGCCGACTGGATGTTTTAGTTCAAAAATAGAGTAAATTAAAAATTATAGAAACAAATTCTTAATCTTTTGCCAATTTTAAAGGAATAATTGAAAAGTAATTGGTAATTGAATTACAATCAAAATGTAATTGTAATTCAATTACTTTCCACAATCAAGTAATTGTAATTGTAATTCAATTACATTTACAAGCATGTAATTGCAATTATAACTGAATTAAATTTGCAATGTAGTCACTACCTCTGTCATGGCGGATCCTCTCCTTTTTTCGCTTAACACATTTCGCAACCAACTGATGACTTGTCTATCCTGGCAGGTCCTACTTGAGCTTCTGATGAATGGCAACATTCGAAAAGCATTCTCGAATATTTAGGATAATGCACATTTTGCTAGAAACTAGATTTTGGTCATGGATTTCAATTTTCAAGGCTTGAATGAGACTAAAATCAAGAGGAACCACGTGAACAAAAGATGAAGAATATTCTTTCACTTGTCACCCTTTTCACTTTGTTAGCAATTGATTAACAAAACTGTAGGCCTACTTAACTAAAATTACACCTAAGATATAAGTTCTACATGTATTGTATTTTTCTATTTTTAGTTGTATTAAAAGTCGAAGTTAAAAATTGTGGTACAACCCATACAGCGTTTCTGGACCAACAGCTGCTTCGTCAAAGAATCAGTGACCTTCGAACTACAACCAAATCAAGATCACATCAAACTGATGAACTCAGCCGTCAACTGAAGGAAGAAGACATAGAAATCCTAAAAACTCAACTGGACAGACAGACTGTGGTCGTTTGGATCTGGTGTCGCTCACAAGCAGCCATTGAAAATATTCAGAGGTTGTACGAATCGAATCAGCTGAGAGATGTATTCCTTGGTTTTGAAAATATTCGACCATCTACTCCTGAAGACATTGACGCAATAGTTATCAACATTGATCAAAATCATTTGAAGAAAACAGTTGGTAAGTTCCTATGAGAAAACTCAGGGCCGTAGCAAGCTATAATTGCGCCCTGTGCCAAGCGTAAATCTAGCGCCCCACCCCTTAAAGATCAACTTAACCAATAACGATAAAATTTGCTATCTCGAATATAACATAAGGTTTTGTCTTTCAAAGAAAATAGAAACGAAATTTCTGTGCTTCTATTAACATTTCATTTTAGTCACTTCAGATTTATTTCGCTGTTGAAGGAATTTTGAGGACAAAGAGGTTTGGGCAAGTTCCACGAGGAAAGGATTCAACTTCCGTCGGGTTCGATACCCCACCGTAGGCCATGGGTGTCCCATCGTGCAATCAACACGGGGTTTATGGAGCAGGCATAAGGGGCCTCGTCCATACGGTGACTTGTACAGCGCCGCTATGTCTTTCAGCTCTTCAGATACTAGGCCGAGCTTAGACCCTACGACAATACTTTTTCATTTGGTCTGAGGTTCACTCCCTGTCTTAGCACTTACTGTACTTCTGCCTGTTCTTCTTGCCGCTGTATAATTTTCTGGCTTAAATCATCTAGATCTGCATTAGCTGGCACTGACAACTCAACATCCGCCATTTCGCTAGTTCTGATTATAGTTTAATTAAAAGAAATTCACAGGAGATACCGAATAGCGGTTTCCACACCCCATTACGTGAAAATTATATTTATCAGTCCGTTTGATTAAGTTAGCTGTCTTTTCCAAAATTACAGTATAATCGGGATAGAATAAGCTAACGTTCAGTCAGTAGCAATGCATTTTTTCAGTAAGCAGGGACAGTACATGCAAACTCATCTAAGAGCCTCTTCTCAGTGCCTCGCCTCGCCTCGTTTTATAGACTAATCTGCGCGCCTAAAGCACCGCGTTCTTTCGCTCGCTTTTCCATTAATCATAGAGCAGTATTGCAAGCGCCCTTTTCCCAACGTAAATTTCCACCAATCACGGAGGTTCGCTCTAGCCTATTTGGCTTCTGCGCCCATTTCGCTCTATGCCAGATTTGCTAAATTGTTACTATTTAATTTTAGTAAAATTTTATTTCATTTATAATGTATATTTCATATTTCAAGTTCAAGTAATTAGTAATTAAATCCTTCCGCCTCAAAATTTGCGCCCCTCTTGAATTGCGCCCTGTGCCGTGGCACCGTTGGCACATGCCTCGCTACGGCCCTGAGAAAACTTAAGAAAGATCATCAACATATTAATAACTCTTCGGTGAATGAAATCAGCAGGATGTTGAAACTGACAAAAATGGTTACTAATTATATGAATAGAGAAAATAAATTAAAATAAAGACTCAGAAAGAGAGGCTTGACAAAATTTTATTGTAGAGAAAGATACATTCTCTAGTGAGAAAGGTTATTATTATGTGCTATTTTAAAGTCAAGGTACTTTAATTATTTTCATGTAGTAGAGTATGATTGAGACTAAGGCATTGACAAGCCAAAAGATGGGAGTGGAAGACAAAATACAATATTGTTGAAGAGTGGGAAAGTTGAGTGGCACCTGTTTCTACTGCAACATTAAGCCAAGTTATAACTGACATCGGTGATGCAGAAAATGTCCTTGACCATGACCTTTGAAGCTAAAGATGACCTCGAATGATGAAAAGAATGTCTGAAATAAAAAATACTACATACCGAAATCAGAGGTATATACTGTAAGAAGCAAAAAAGTTGAATTTTTCAATATGGCTGACGGCGGCCATATTGGATTTGGCTATAGATTCATTCGTGGCGTCATGGCCGACAAACACCTCGGTGATTTTCATGTCTAGGAACCCACTGACTAAGTGGAAGTGAGAAACTCCCAACACCATTTTGCAAAGGGTACTCATTACATAATTATAATGGATTACCACGTGTAGAAAACTACAGCAAAGCATGGAATCTGCAGGATTTCTAAAGCAACACGATTCAGAATGAGATAAATGCAGAATAAAAACGGAGAAACGATGTTGCTTGTAACAGTGTAGTGGGACTAGAATCGTGTGAAACCTTCAAATGAACAGCGATGAACAGTCATAGATGAAAAGTGATTGATCTTAACAGGCAGTTAGAGGAAGAGGAGTGAGATGAACAAGAGGTTACAGGGGGAACGAGTAGGGTAAACAGGTGGTTGCATATTGAAATGTGAGAGGATCAGGGGCCTTTGGCTAGATCAAGGGACATGCCACAGATTAATAGTACGAATGAATGAGTTTTATTAACAGCAGTTATTAAATAACGACCGTAGTAGGCCTATTCTATTGCTAACATAATAATTATGGGGATGACTAGATAAGCTGAGTCAGCTTCTTCTCCCCACTGAATCGTTTACTACACAGGATCATTGATGAACAATTTTGAGACTGTATAACTTGCTATGTACTTTGATCACCCATACTGTTCGATTGTCTTTTACTGTTCGATTCTGAATAAACCTAAACCTAAGTGATATTAGCAGCTTGACGTAGACCTAGATGAACAGCGAGTGAAACCATTTAAAGAGAACAGCGAGTAAAATAAATGAGCAACAAATAAAATTAATAAAAACAGAAAAGAAGAATACAAATATACAATATTAGTTTCAAATTATCAGAATACTAATTATAAACAATAATAAATAAATATTAATCGTTAAAATATTAACAGGCCTATTTATTGTTTTCTTTATTATAGTCGTTTGTCTAAACCATGGAATCTGTTGCAAGATGCGCTTTCATTTTAATGATAAATTTAAAAATACACGCAACAATGAATGATGAACGAAGAAATAATTAGGCCACTTAACAAATTAGTAAGTATTAGCTGCCAACTATATTAAAAATATCAATAGAGAAAGCTATTTTAACAGTATATTTAAACAGCTATTTTATTACTAAGGATATATCTCTGACAATTTGTTTCACAGTAGTCGTCAGTCCAGTTTCCGTCAACTTCACTGACAGAATCAACGTAGGAAGAAATGAAACTGTGGTTGGAGTGACTAAACTACGAAATGAAATTTACGTCCTCTGCCAGCAATTTCCTCATGTAATTCATGTCTTTGAGGGTCTAAATCCATTTCGTCTTCAGATGAAAATTTATATAAACGAGATCGAAGATCTTAAGGACATTGGGTTTAGTGAGAGGGATAATTGTCTCTACGTCTCTGACCAAAGAGAGCAATGCGTTTGGAAGATTACAAGACAAACAGATTACGAACACGAAATCATCAAATGGCTGACCATTGATTATGCGCCACATGCTCTGTCAGTGTCCAGCAATGGTCACTTATTGTTAGTCACTTCTTGGTCACCCATTCTGAATATCTACGGATCAGGCGCAGAACTTATTCGATCAATTCAGTTATCAAGAGATGTAGAGGATCCAATTCATGTAGTAGAAACATCCATCGGGAATTTCATCATCCTTCACCAGTGGATGGAAAATGCGGAACGAGAGCGTGAGCCAAGTGGAAGAATCAAGAAGAGGATATGGGTCGTAAGTGAATTGACCACAGATGGACAGATGGTCGTCCATCGTTTTATTCCTTCAAACGAAACACAAAAACTGAAAAATCCTGAATATCTCTCACTGGATTCAGACGATCAGGTGTTTGTGGCTGACACAGGAAATGATAGAATGATTCTCTTGGACTCCGATCTTACATGGAATCGGAGTCTTTGTCCCTCAGCAGAAGAGGAAGAATTAGAAGAAGAAGAAGAGGAGGAGGAGGAGACGAAGATCCGAAGGCCACTGAGATCCTGTTACGATGAAAGAAAGAAACAACTGATCGTCGCAGGAGGATATTTTTATTCAGGGGGATTTTATATTTACACTTTGAGTAAAAAATAACTCACTTTTCATCCAAGGATTCAAAGAAACAATTTAACCTTATAATTTAATCCGATTTATTCGGTCAATCTTTTAACATCTATTAATTAATGTTATTAACATTTAATTATGACAAGAAATGCTTTGACTCTCGATTATCTTCTAAGAAGTTGTAAATCTTCCATTTTAAATAATCACTTAGACGTAATTGATTTTTGCATGCACTTTGTAATTGTAAGTGTAATTACGACAATTTCATCGTCTGTGGCAAGCACATCTAGGATGCTTTCCATGGCCAACCGTCAGCACAAATGCTAGGAGTTTATTATACGGCAAGTACATTTTAAACTGCTTTTTAAAACATAAAGGCTTTTGGCTTTATGGATTGGTGCAAGGAGACTGTTCCAGGCACATGGGCCAGCGATCTAAAAGAAAGTTTTTAGTTTACTGGCACAAATACATCAGCGTACTTTTATGATCCTAACCTCGACCTAGTAGGGTGGTCCGATGGAGGCCTGATGTTGTATATATGTGTGTGCGTGTATCTGTGTGTGTATCTGTGTGTGTGTGTGTGTCTGTGTGTGTCTGTGTGTCTGTGTGTGTGCGCGCGCGTGACATGTGCAAGATCTAGTATGATGATCATGTATATCCAGGTTCAACTAAAAAATACCAATGAAAATTTGCAGATAACGGTTTCCTTTTAAATCTAAGCAAGAGTATACAAATCTGCAATTATTTATTAATCAAATAAACTAGCAGTATTCCTAGACTGACAAACAAGGGCAAAATGTGTCCCGTCGAAGCACTTCTCTACCGTTCTGCTCCAAGTAGTTCTTAGTCGACCATGTGGTCTTCTCCAATCCCTCGATGGCTTGTTCATAGGCCCTAGTCACCCACGGGACTCTCCGGTGGTCTTCTGCAGCTGTGCTGAAAATAATTATGACATTTCAACTATTACAATGCTATTCTAAATATTCAGACTGCGAACTAAGAGAAACCTTGAGCCTTAGGTTGAATTGAATCCTACCGCGAGGACTTATCCGGAAAAATCTGACCTTATGGTCAGTTTAATTTTATATGCCTTTTAATTCCTAGAATCAATAGAATCACCGACCAGCATGGTTTCATTGTCATTTACAAAAGAGACAGAAAATGTCCCTGTTTACCTGTATCTCATTAATCATTCATGTACATTTAGAGGTCCTGAGTGGCCGAGTGGGTTGGTAGGCCGCTCGCGACGCCGGCGGCCCGGGTTCGATTCCCGGTCGGTCGGTCGGTTTATCAGAGATTAATTTCTCGGATCTTTACTGCGGGTGGCTCGGTCGCAATATAAACATGGAGTACAATACAATACAATACAATACAACACAACACAATACAACTGGGGCGCGGTGGTATAGGGGTATGTTCGGTGCCTTGCAGCCGTAGGGTTGCGGGTTCGAATCCACCTCAAAGCCGCCGCGTAGGGACCCTGGGCAAGTCCTTCACTGCAATTGCTCATGCGCTTCGGCGTGAAACTCCGACTCAGCGTCCGCGCAGTAGTCGGAAGCGCCTCTGAATGGGAAATCTGGTAGGGGCGCTATAACAAGTGTTGAAATACAATACAATACAATTTCACAGTGGGCGTACAATTTATCAAGCTCCGCCTACTTTCCATAATATTCTTAAATTTGTGACAAAGAAAGGCTACCGTACGTCAATCACGATATTAACGAAATCAATCTAAGTAATAGGGGGCCGTCCATAAATGACGTCACGCAATTGTGGCTGATTTTGAACCCCCCCTCCCCTCGTCACACTTCGTCACAAAAGTTACACCCCTTGAAAAATGACGTCACACAGCTCTGACCCCCCCCAAAACCCAATTTCCATGGCGAAGCAAAATGCTCTTTCGTGGAACAAATAGGGAGAGCATGCATATTTTAAAATCTAACGGTGACCAAATATTGAAATAATCAGAAAATTAAAAAATAATGAACATTTAATACTCACAATTATTGTTAAAATTAAATTGTTGTTAATTGTTAAATTTAATTACATAGACCTGGTGTGACGTCACACTGCTCAGACCCCCACCCCATGTCACACATCGTCACAAATTTCCGACCCCTAGGTGCGTGACGTCATTTATGGACGGCCCCAGGACGAAAAATAAGTGCAACTATACCGCCTCAGGTACTTGTATGTACTTGAACTGGTTAGTAAAATTACAAATAGGGTCTATAGGTTATACCAATTAGAATAAAATCTCGTGCAGGTCATTTGAGCTAATCTCTCAGAAATTCATACTACACACCGAACATCCCACACAAGTCAACTGCACACCTCGCATCAGAAAACGCAAAATTTTAGGTCATGACTTAACTGACTATATATATATATATATATATATATATATATATATATATAGAGAGAGAGAGAGAGAGAGAGAGAGAGAGAGAGAGAGAGATATATATATATATATTCACAAAATTATAGCACTCTGAAGTCAATAAAGGCACACAATAATATTTGGCAGATTAGCGCACTGAGAAGCAAGCACGAGCGCCAATGCAGAGCGAAAGGCTGGTCTTTAGTTCTCTTTGGCCTCGAAGCATTCAGGCGTAGTTATGACACTGCAAGAATGTTTTGTTGAGATGAACCAATCAAAGTCGTAGATAAAAATAGATCGTAGACGCCAGTCTACGGTCCATTATTCAGATTGTGGAGGCAACCAAAGTGTAAGTCATACTACATGTCAAGGATCACGACGTGCAGCCATTTTCTCTTAAAATGATTAACGTTTTTAATTTGAAAATATAAAGACCTCCTCAAATTAATTTCTGTGTACGGACATCATGGGCTCCTATATATGCAGGAAAACACAAGTGAACCAATAACGAAACTAATCGTAAACGCCAAAATTCTAGATTGGCAGTTTACGTAAAAGGTAAGAGGAGAATTATTTGTTTAAGGATAGGTTAAGATTGATCCTATTTAGTTCGTCGACTGATAAATTTTGCATTCTCGAATGAATACGAACGGACAAAATTTGCTCTAAGAAAATAAAGTTAATTTAATGGCAGGCAATTATAAGATTCAACCGATGCGCAGAGTTCTATTGAGGCTTATAATTATGGTACACTGCAGAGCTGTGCCCTATATACCCTTATTGTTTAACTAACCGCCATCTGATACTGCAACTGGTATTTAGGAGACCCTGTCTAATGGGACCAAGGTCCCTTCTGGTCTCCCTATTGTAACCACTCGAAATATTTGTATATGTAATATCATCTGTGTAATACCTGTTTGTCTGGTACAATAAAATGATGGTTACGGTTATGCGATAAAGAACCAGCGACACATATCGATAATAATCTCTTCCGGTCTGTGGAGGCGGTATAAAAGTAAGCCCATATACCTGAACGGCGTCGTTGCTATTTGACACGCAACATAAAGCAGAATTTAGATCACGGACTTGCCTATTCTGAATTAGCTGGTTCTGTTTGCCATTAGAATTATCTTATGTGTCAAAAACTTACCTGTTTATTAGGAGGCGGAGACTTTCAGTGTGTACATCATCAGCATCAACATCATTATCATCAACATCATTATCATCAACATCATCATCATCATCATCATCATCAAATATTATCTCAGCTGTAACAGTTAGTTACTAAAGGAGAATTACACCGCCGATGATAGAAAACTTTTATTTGTGACTGATTCGTGCTTAAAATGTCTCCGGACAACATTCCTACGTTTGCGGCCGCTCAAGACCTTTAGAGACATTTTGACTAGAAGATTACTATGACTTCTAATTTTGCGATTATGCGCTAGTCAACTTTGTTCGCAATCGCTATAGAAACGTTTATAAAATAAGTGAATTTTGTAAAAATGCACCGCTACTACTGGGTTAATTAACAAATGCAAAATCAGAGGTGAACAAAGGCCACTGGTTGTAGCGCATTTTCACGTTCTTATGTTTTGTCGATATTGCACTCTTATTCTTGCAACGAAAATAACGATGTAATTGTAGCTATAGTTACTGATATGTTGTAGTCACAGTAATAGTTATTGTGAATGAAATCATTTTATTTTCGTTAACGAACATTTTCGTTACCGTTATCGTTAACGAGAATCACACTGCTTCCAGCTCATTGATTCCTTTCTCTAGCCTTTATAATTCGGAACAATAGCAATAATATGTTTACATTTCACGCCTGTCTTTGTTATACGTTTGCATTTAGCAATGCTATAGGGCCTATGCAAAAGTGAACAGATTTTGCAACGTAATTTAGTAGCTTGTTCTAGGTATAGAAATTTCTGCCCTTTCCAATGGTGTCAACGGCGTTTCTTGGAAAATTAAATTGAAGCAGTGGCATAGATTTAAATAGATTTGGCCAATGCCGACTGCAGCGCTAGATGCGATCGGAACGGAGGTGTTTATACCGAGACATCGTTATTCTCGGCATCAGATTCGTCACTAAAGTCACTCTAATCGTTATTTTCAACATCACTATTGCAGAAGTAATCATTAATAATATATCGGAAATGATCCTCTAGACAAGTTCTATGCAAATTAAACGTTGTGAGTTCAATTAGGCATGCGGAGATTTCAGTTTCCGCCATTGTTATAGTAATAATTTCATTTTCGTCAGATGGCGCTTTGGGTGTTGGGATCAGTTTGCGATAGTGCCTTCCTTAATTTATTTATTGTAAATTGCTAAGCCATTTAAACCGTTTATTTAGAGTACATATGCATTTAGAAAAGAATGCAGTATGCTGTAAAATTAAATCTACAGCCATAAAGGCAACGCTTATTGACCAGAATTAGCCGAAACAGAGAAACATAATAAATATTCATAGCTATTTAGGCTGTATGCGTACGCACTTGCCGTTGTCACAGACGGCTTCAGCAGAAAAAAGTAGTCCAGAACATGAATAAGTAATGAGGCTGCCATTACAAGAAGATTTTCGGCGGAATTAAAACAAACGCACGCTTGACTCGTCCGAATCAAGGAAATAAATAATACAACTGATGTACAACAAAATTAAAATTAAAATATTTGTATTATTTTGTTTGACCTGTAACTCTGGGATTTGACAGTTGAAATATTAATAATTAATATTATCCCAAAAACTTTTTTGACCGATTTACGCATTTGACCTTTCCGCTCGATTTGCGAGGTTTGAGTATACGCGACTTTGGCCGGGTAATCCCATGCACGGACATTATTTGGGCGATTGATTAGTGAATAGAAGAGTCAATGTTGCAGGGAATGAGGCCACAGTAGTCGAGTTTGGAGTGGACAAATGAGATGGCTATTGTGTCAATGAGTGGTGCAATCTAATCAATTATACGTCATCGTTACGGGCCGCTAGCTTTCTTACTAATGCACTTCAGCTTCAAATGTCTGGTTCAGACATCAAATATCCTGCGCTGAAAGGCGCCAAAGCGCTTTATGACTCCAACATTAGTATCTCGCAGCCTGGGACCCTCCTGCAGGGCCCTTCCCCAGCTTGCCATTTGAATCAATCAATCAATCAAATGAAGCAACGTATAAGATTAATTCTTGGGTGACGTTCGGAGAATGAGAATGCTTAAAAATATCGCAAATTGCCAAAGTTAATTAGGCTTAGGACCTAGAAGAAGGGCTATTTATCAAGAGTTAGGGTTAGGGTTTCAGATATTCAGGTTTCTCAACATATCTGTTCTCCGAGCATCGCCTTTATTTTACCCGAACCTCATTAGATCTAATCAATTATAAAAAGTTCACAGTAGGCCTAGGCGTACAATTTATTAAGCTTCGCCTACTTTGCATTTACAGTCTTGCATTTGTGACAAAGAAACGTGACAATCACAAATAAACACATACAATCCAAGTAATAAGACGAGAAAGTATGTAAAACTGTATCGCATGTACATGAACTGGCAGTAAAATATCAGGTATCGGAATGAAATCTCGAGCCGTTGACATGAGCTAATCTCTCAACAATTCATAGGCCTAGGCTACTACACATTGAACACAAGTCAACTGCACACATTGCGTCAGAAAACACACTATTTTAGGCTCGCACTCAAACAACTATATCACACAATAGTACTTTAAAGTCAATAAAATATACGAAAGTTGTGAATTAGAACCCTGAGAAGTAACCACGAACGTCCATGCAGAGTGAAAGAGTGAGAGTGAGAGTGAGCGCTGTGTGGCCTAGGCCTAACCTCTTCCAGCCTCTGACGGCTAAGACATGGTACCTTTACCCTGACCACAAACTGTTTAGGAATTCACACGAACGGAACTTCCCAAAAGAAAAATTCAGGCAAAGTAACTGCACTGCAAGGATGCATAACAACACCATGAGCTAAAAACAGCCTTTGCTAAAAATAGACGCCAATCAATTTCCATTCTGGCTGTAGACACAACCAAAGAGTAAGAGTTAATAAAATTAATATCAAGGATCAGTTTTCAAAATGCAGATAGTTCTTAAATGGTTATCGTTTATAGTTTGAAATATAAAGACCTCCTCAAATAAATTTATGTATACGAACAGCATGCTCGCCTGTGCAGGAAAACAAAAGCGAACCGATAACGAAAGTTATCGTAAACGCATACAAGGTAAGAGGTGAATTTGTGTAACGATGTCAAGATTGATCCTATTTTGGTTCGCCGACTGATAACGTTTGCATTATCGAATGAATACGAACGAACATAATTTGCTCTAAAAAAATAAAAATGTTATGGCAGGCAATTTTGATTTGACAGATGCGCAGACAGCCTATCGAGACTTAGCACTCTATATGTTACACTGTAGACCTGTGCATTAGCTTTATGCGATGAAAACCATCGACATATATATATCGAGAATAACCTCTTAATAACGGCGCCCATCACGTCCTACTGCTCATTTTACCAACGCCATCTGGTGAATGAAAGGATGAGTCGACCTTTGGGAGGGTAGCGGGAAGCTATCCCGCGTCCGCTCTGATCTTCTGCTCTTCGTGCCAGCGTGTTACCATTACCCTAAAACCCTTCCCATTACCCTAAGCCCCTCCCCTTACCCTAAACCTCTTGAACGATTTTGTTATTTGCAACACGATATAAATCAGAATCCAGATCAAGCACTTGTCTATTGTGACAATTCTTGCCATTAGGATTGTTTTCTGTGTCAAAAGTTTAACGGTTTATTAGAAGGCGGAAGCTTTCAGTGAGAACACTATAGCAACAGCAGCGATCTCAACATCACCATAATCAGCAACAACTAGTGTCTAATTTGCTCACCCACAGGTGGCGGATCTCCACATCTTAACAAATTTAAAACTGTGACCGATATATTCGCTATTTCCTATTCTTAATTTCTGATAATCATAAAATGTGAGAAACAAGGTCTATTATGGTCGAAAATTGTAACCGAAACACATTTCTGGTGATGGGGTATGCTCTTTTAGGGGGCGGATCTTATATTTCAGGGGTAAGAGCTCAAATCCGAGGTGCTGGATCACAGATCCGGCGGGATCCAGTTGAATTTAACCGCTGGCACCAACACCATTATCATCCTGCGATTCTCTGTAGCGGTGTCATTTTTTGCATATCTTCCCAGTCTTGGGCTCGCTCAATTATGTGTGTGACCTGACGTTCAGCGGTCGGAGATCTGCCTCCACAGTCCTAATTCATGGCTGTATACCCGGGGCCCCGGGTATACAGCTAGATATCACAGCTCATAGTGCCTATCTACGTGGTTCTATCTATCGCAACGTACGAAGTGACGAATCATTCTGAGTCTCCTAGTTACGATGATCTCCATGACCACATAAAGTGATGTCAAGGAAAAAGTTGGGAATCGCAGTGTCGCTAAACAACGTCGATGACAGTAGCTGTTGTTGCTTGAATGTGTGGCCTTCTAAGGAATGCCAGGCAATTTGGAGAAGCTCTGACTGCATTTGTTGGCCAGAGGTTGGAAGATCAACATTGAATTAGTTTTTTAAGTTGTGGTGTCCGTTTTTGCACTTCAGCCAAAGATGCTTAGACCCCATTGCCTTTCGTCTGATTGTTTCATGTAAACAAGTGTCTTACCCTGTTCTGTGTCTTTGGAAGTAGAGTCAAGAAACGACCTCCCTGTTTTCTTATGGCGACTGCTTAAGAATATTTGAATGTTAACGTACTGGTTTTACCATTCATGTCTGTAGAGTTGATGGAAACTTCGTTCTTTAGCAAATCAGTTTTAGTAAGGAATGGATAGCTCATGTCGATCATCACTGCGAGATTTTTCATAGATCGCCACTTGAACTGAATGCTTCATAAAAATTATTCCAATTGGTTGTGATAAAATTTCAGTGTACTAGTTCACATTCTGCATTCGACCGCAGTTTTGTCTTGCATAATCTAATTGGGAAATATTCTGTTAGGCGCATTGATTTTCTTCTTTTAGCTTTTTAATTCTGCTGAAGAAAGTCAATGCAGCAGATTTTTATATAGGCCTATAGTCACATTTCGCGCCTGTCTTTGCGTATTGGTATTATATGTTTGAATTTATCAATTTTATATGCTGATTTAATTGCAAAACTAAATAAAAATGTTTATGGGATCTAACATTTTTGCGCTTGGTTGACGGTAGATCAAAAATCTGCTTGTCTTTTGAATAGGCTATCTGTTTATGCGCAAAAATCAAACAACTTCATGTATTTACAGAGTTATTCTATCCGGTTGAATTATGTAAAAACCTAAATGTTTGGGATATGGAGAAATGTGGATCGCATTTTTGGTGAAAGGCGTTTAAATAATTTTCTTCAATATTTTTATTTAAAGAAGAATGGCAAATCCTGCGTAATCGGAAAGATGGACGGAATAAAGCGTTATCTACTATGGTAAGATTTTGCTATAATTGTATGTAAGTATGTATGTATGTATGTATGTATGTATGTATGTATGTATGTATGTATGTGTGTATGTATGTATGTATGTATGTATGTATGTATGTATGAATGTATGTATGCATGCATGTATGTATGTATGCATGTATGTATGAATGTATGTATGCATGCATGTATGTATGTATGCATGCATGTATGTATGTATGTATGTATGTATGTATGTATGTATGTATGTATGTGCGTATGTATGTATGTAAAACTGTGTATGTATGTATGCATGGATGTATGTATGTATGTATGACTGTATGTATGTATGTATGAATGAATGAATGTATGTATGTATATATGTATGTATGTATGAAATGTTTGTATGTATGTATGTAAGGAATGTATGTATGAAATGAATGTATGTATGTATGCATGTATGTAAGGCGAATGTATGTATGTATGTATATTATGTATGCATGTATGCATGTATGTATGTATATATGTATTGTATGTATGTATGTATGTATGTATGTATGTATGTATGCATGTATGTATGTATGTGCGTATGTGCGTGTATGTATGTATGTATGTATGTATGTATGTATGTATGTATGTATATATGTATGTATGTATGCTATGGCAATGTATGTATGTATATATGTATTGCATGTATGTATGTATGTATGTATGTATGTTTGTATGTATGTATGTATGTATGTATGTATGTATGTATTAAGGGTCATCTATACTAGGGCATTGTACCCCAGGCCTTAAAAATTGCAAAAGTTGTCCCAGTCTTTAAAAAAGGAGGGAAAGATGAAGTATCTAATTATAGACCCATCTCTGTTCTCCCCTTATTTTCTAAATTTTTTGAAAAATTAATGTATGAACGTCTTAGTAATTTTATTACAAAAGCTAATATCCTATTCCCATCTCAACATGGTTTCCAATCTGGACACTCCACTTTCATGCCCCTACTGAGTATGCAAGATAAGATTTCTAATGCAATTGAGAATAATGAATACTCTCTGGGAGTTTTCTTTTCTTGACCTAGCCAAGGCGTTTGATACTGTGGATCATAGTATTTTATTAAAGAAACTAAGTGTTTATTATGGTATACGAGGTACTCAACTTGACTGGTTCGCTAGCTATTTTGAGAATCGCATGCAGCTTGTTTGCTGCAATGGTGTATTTTCTACTATGCATGCAATTAATTTTGGTGCTCCACAGGGTTCGAATCTAGGTCCCTTGTTGTTTCTCATTTACATAAACGACCTTCCTAATGTTTCATCTATCATGTTTTTTTATTTTGTTTGCTGATGATACCAATATCTTTTATTCTCATGGTTCTTTGGACACGTTATTTCAAATTGTAAATTCTGAGTTATCCCTTGTTGCAGACTGGTTTTGTGCTAATAAGCTAACACTCAATATTGATAAAACAAACTACATTCTCTTCAAATCTCATCGAAAAAGCTATCCCTCTGATTGCCCTAATCTGTACATTGATGGTGTTCCTATTACTCAAGTTGAATCAACTAAATTCTTGGGTGTTTATGTAGACCAAAACTTAACATGGAATGAGCATATAAGAAATATTTCATCAGAAATTGCTAAGAATATTGGAATTTTATCTCGTATTTTATTTATCTGCTACCATCTTACACTCGTACTACTCTATACTACTCACTCATTTACCCTACCTTCTTACTGCATTATGTATGGGCTCCCAACTTATAAATGGTTTTTCAAAGGTTTTGTCGACCGGAGTCGTCGTGGTAGTGGACCGATGGCAGAAGCGGAAACTTGGATGTAGAGGTTTCTATTGACGAGCGTACGTACAGAACCAATACTTCCTTGTTTCAAATCTCCAATCCTCCATTTTACGGACGTGGGCTTATACTGCTGCCATAGGTCTACTGACAAGCATAGCAGTAAAAGCCACGGCCTTGTTTTGACTTGACTGCAGTGTATGATCCAGTGGCTAGGTTACCCAATAGGCTACCCATGTCCATCCCGTTGCTCAGACCGCTGCCAATCCCGTCTATCTTCTTATTTCTTTTTCTCAGTCTATCTGGCCATTTTGCCCTCTTTCAAAATTTTATGTTAGGCCTTCAAACTACACCATAATGACCTACTTTTATATGAACCCTCTCATAACACCGATGTCATAAATCCTTGCTGCAATTTAATAATGCTAGCACTGAAGTTTCTATCGTAATTTATACGCTGACTTTGCAAACACGCAGGACAAAATTAGTTATAGGCCCTACTTAATTACTTCAAGATCACAGAATAATCCTCGTGTAACTGGGTTTGAATGCATACGTAGTATTATAATTAAGAAAACAAAACACGTTAGTCATGATCTTTTAAATGAAAATTTGTAATGTGAACCTCCTCCGTTTCTGACGACCCTTGCTATTGCTGTTTGGTTCGTTTGTCGAAGACACTTTACGAAAGTTGAAAACTTTGTGTCGTCGAAGGATCTCGCAACGTGCAAAAGTTCTGCGTTCTTATCTAGTATTGCACGTTGTCGTTGAATGAAGTGACGTTGTTCTTCCGTTATGCAGTTGAGGGAAAACAGCGAAACAATGAACTCGTCATTCGGTTGAATATTTTCGAGGAGATAATTTCGGTTATTTCTAAAGATAGCATATGTTTTCTTGGTTTCTTCATAAAAATCTGAAAAGACCAAAAAACATCACCACGTTTGAATGATAACAGATCTTTGTTATATTGCAACATCTCGTCAGCGCGAAACCATTTAACTAGAACTAAATGTCAAACCTCTGTGCCTGCTGACTTTCGATTCGACAGAGAAGTGGGTGTGAAATGAATGGTTGTTCAACCTGAGAGCCTAGCCCATGCCTACAGACCTATTTACGCCATCCCTCGTTGCGTTTGCAAGCGATTCAAAAAGTACATGCTTACTTACTTATTTTTCTATGACGGGAAACTTGATTTCGGTGATAGGGGAAGAGTCTTCCGAATAGGGTCGACCGTCAACCGACGAGAGGTACGTTTTGTGACCTACGGTGTATGCCTCTTTCTGTTCGGAAGATTTCAGGATGCTCAGTCTTCGTCATCCTTGGAGCAACTTGGTCAAAGATCTTTGAACACAGTGGCAACTGCTAACTGTGAGTTTTACTTCGTCAGTTTGGCTTTCTGTGTGTGCGAGGGCCAACCAATGGTCACTCATCCAGCTATTTGAGCATTGTTTGCTTACAGACAAATGTTTTATCTAAATGACCATAATATAGTTTAGGCTAACGAATGCGTAGTTCTTTTAGGTACTGAAAAGGCGTCGTATGAAGTGCATAGATAAGTAAGTAACCTTTTACGTTACGATAATAACACTATGAACTTTTCAAATTATAGGATATTGTTCTTTCAAAGTAATCGCTTGTGGTCGATGGAGGCAAGCGTCCAACTGTAATGGACAGCAATGCTTGGGGTACCTCACCTTCCAGGTAACGCCAGATTGCCTTCTTTAGCCGTTCTCTGGTGATTCTTTGATAAAAGCAAACGTCGACTGATATGAGGGATCTCATAATTTCTTCATCTCTCTGCTTTGTTGATGAACTCAATATCCAATGGAGATAGGACTTTTGTAGGATAATGTCCAACACCTCCAGTGGAAGATCGTAAAGCTCAAAAGTGATAACATAACAGTGGCAGACAGTATTTAATATTTTATGATTATTTTACCAAAAATGTTTTTGAAGAATACAAAATGAACTTAAGGCAACATGAATTTGAAGCGGTTTACAAGAAGTTGAACCCGTACAAAATACAAGCTATATTGTTCCAACGATCATTTTTAACTTTTTGCAGAGTCGAGCTGTACATTTAGACAGCGCTGTCGCTATGGCAACTTATACTATGCCAAATTTTACAACGAATATACTGAGTAACTTTGCCCTAACATTCCCATCGGTATATCGTATCGTATTTAAGCATTTGTAAAGCGCCTCTCGTAGGGTGAATCATTCAGAAGCGCTCCCAGTGTGCTAAGCCCCGCGAAAATAAACAGGTTTTGAGAAAAGCGAAGGAAGAAGAGAGACTGCCAGAGAGAATTTCAGAGCGAACAGAAGGAGAAAGAGCATTCCAAAAGAGGGACCAATTGAACAAAGGAACGAGCCTGAGCCATAGCAGTTCTACTACGGGGAACCAAGAGGTCAAGTCTATTGCAGGAACGAAGTGGACGGTGGGAGGAAGCAGAGTGAGGCCGAAGTATTACGCCAACCAGATATTTAGGGGCAAGACCCCTCTGAGCCTTGAAGATCAGAGAGAGGATTTTAAATTGTATGCGAGCATGCAGAGGGAGCCAATGAAGTTCGTCAAATATAAAGGTAGAGATGTGAGAGTACCGGGGAAGGCGGGCTTTCAGTCTAGCAGCTGTGTTGAGGACCGACTGAAGAGGAGAGAGACGAACCTTAGGAAGACCAACAAGGGAAATGGGAATTGCAGTAGTCAATCCGAGAAAATACAAAAGCATGAACTAA
Source organism: Aporrectodea caliginosa (assembly GCA_020284085.1). Taxonomy (NCBI): domain Eukaryota; kingdom Metazoa; phylum Annelida; class Clitellata; order Crassiclitellata; family Lumbricidae; genus Aporrectodea; species Aporrectodea caliginosa. The sequence goes on from JACEVL010000644.1 coordinate 91,592, forward strand.
AGTTGTGAATATGGACAGAACGACGAAAGACCCTGAGACGCCTTAAGTGAAAATAGCAGGAGCGTGTGAGATTAGAGATGTGCTCGGTAAAAGTAAGTGAACTATCAAGGGTAACACCCAGATCGCGTACACTTGACGAGAAAGAGAAGAGTGGGAACTTTTCAGAGAGGAGAGCAAAATCAAGTATACGTAAGATAACACTGGACAACAAATGTTAACGTTTTTGCTTCCGAAAAGCTTTAGCTGTTTTATATAGAATCTTGCACGCTGAATCCACTGGTGTTCTCAGAATCTTTGTATCACGTAAGGTTTTTGATAAAAATGGTTTGCAAAATGTTTAAAGAAATGCCCAGAAATTTACTTTGTGTATACATTTACAGTGTACTTGTTATTTAATTTTGGACACTTTAAAACTGAACAGCTGCTGATTTGTGTTTGTAGTCAATGTCAGAAGCCTCTCTGATTAATGTCCAACAGTAATCAGCCAGCATACTAGTGCTTCACATACCCTGGAGTCGTTTCTCCATTGTGGCAATGGCCTGATGAAATCGTTCACCATGTTAATCGCTGACATCACTAAGATTTGCTCGGAAAAATTAAGAATGGGATGAAAGAAATGTATTTTTAGATGCAATGCTTGAAGCATCTTTTCGACCCGCTCAATATAATTTGGTGATTTGTTATTGCCCAGAAAGTTAACGTCCTTCAAAGACTGCCATACAGTAAACTCAATTTTATTCAGGAGTTCGTCAAAGCGACTGTCACTCATCAGTTCCCTGATCTGTGGACCAGCAAATAGACCTATGCCTTCTCATATCTTGGCTTCACTTATACTAATGAACTTGTCTGCTAACATTTTTGAACCCTTCTTTGGTTCAGTGCATTGACAAAGTACTTCATTAGTCCAAACTTGATGTGAGGAGGCGGCAAGAAAATATTAATGCATTTATCAAGTGGTTCGTGATGAACTTTCCTTGCGTTGTACCAAATGTTTGCGACGTGGCCAGTGGGTAGCGGGAATCTTTTGCACGACTGCCCCACTTAAAAATTGAAACAACAATACTTCGTATAACTTAGCTGCATCCAACAATAAGCTGAAGAAGTGCTACAAATTTCAAATCACCACACAGATAAAAGTTATGCCTACTGACTGGATAGATCATAGTAACAGCTTTATATTAAGTAAGTATATCCTTTATTGGAAAACCAACTGCTAACCGAATTTTGGTGTAATTAGTAATTTAGTGTAGCCTATTAGTTCCTTGTGCCAGCAGATTCCATCCCAGAAGCCGAGAGCACAGCAATTCCGCTTGATCCTTTCACGAAGCCAGTCCCTGACTAGGTTATTAAATTTGAGCTCAGATCGAGTTATCAAATGAGGCTCACGGCACTGCAGTGGCTGGAATCAGGATCAATAGTCTTTTGTTTCCTCTGTAACAGTTCAACAACGTCTCCGATGGTCAAAACAGCCCGTGGATTGGGTAGGTCTACAGGTAGGCTCTCATCATGTGGTAGTGGTCTCAGTGCCGATGGAAGATTAAGATATTCACTTGGTTTCTTGCTTTTGGAGGAATTGTCCAAAGCATTTGCCAAACAGAAATAACAGTCTCAAACATGATCATTTTGCTTCCGCCAATTCATTGGAACAGCAAACGGCATAGACGGCTGAGAAACAGTAACCCATGCTCTGAGACTGACTGCGCAAGATGTGCAACAAATTTGAGGTGCCCAGCCTTTATTCTGGTCGCCAACTTTACATCCAAAATACAGTTCATATTTCATTCATTCATTCATTTCAGATATTTATATAGCGCCCCTTCAAGATCTATGTTTATATTGTGTTTTCTTAACAAGGGAGTTATCGCCTTCTTATTAGATTTTAAGTGAACTCGCCGTAGTTGTAACACAACGGCTGTTGACGCATATACGTTACATTTAGAACTCAACTTGCTACTGTAACGCTTGAAAAACAAAAATATATTGCCAAACTGGTGAACCCACATAAATTTATTATTCTTAAGTGTGCTCCATGCTATTTATGCCCGTTGATCATCAACATACGTACAAACTGACATCAACGCTTCTGTGTATGTAACCTCCTTTTATAGCCTGTCCTGCCAACATCCTTCATGATTAAGCATGCAGGGCATGCCCAGGCATGCCTAAGCCTTACCATTTACATTGAGCGTTGTGCAACCTGCACCGAGTGCATGTCCAGGTATACCTGGAATACACAAAACACGTTACCTTGTGGGCAGCATATAAGCAAACTGAAAATATGAAAGGAAATTTCAAAAATTGGCGATTCCAAAAAACTGCACGTGATAAGATATTTTCAACGTCATTTTTGTGATCAGCAGCCAAAAATCCATAGGGTACACCAAGCAGTTTTCAGAAAGCAGAATCTCTGTTGTCCGGTGTAATTTATATCTATTGGCTTCGGGTAGCCTCGTGCGATGTTAATCGAAACCACTTCCATGTTAATATTTTCAACTCAGATATAATTGCCATGAGCTTCAATCCAGTCTCTTCTGCTCACTGTCTTGTTAGTTTTGGTTTTCTCTGACCCGTTTTATTATTAGTTCGGTAACTGCTCCCTGCTCAATTGATAGTTGGTCTGTGATGTCTTTCATGTACCAGTATGATTGTTCAAGTATCATTTCCGTTAGTATTTTTCTAGGAGGTTGTGCACTCTGCATATTCACAGATTAGCCTCATCATCAAGTATAATATTAGTCGTCTACTAAATTATTCAGAAAGGGAGGAAGTAATGCTCTCTGCCATTAAACAGTCTGCAATAGAATGATAGACAAAGACGAAGAAATACAGACCGAAAAAGAGAGGCTTTATTAGACTGAGATGAGGGCGTTAAAGAGATTACAGAGCTGCACATAGCTGAGCACTGAAATTCAGAGCTATTCCACTAACTACCGATAAAACTCGAGAGCCCAACAGAAAAAATCGGTTTCGGTGTCAATCCAATTCCAAAGAGAAGGCTTGGGAACATTTGGTGGGACGATTAATGCACAAGTGAACCGAGTCGCTTTGGCTTCCAAAATTTAGAAAGTCATGTGGTCTGTTGCCAAAAAATGGGGTAATGCGGAACCTTTATACGACGTGCATGTGGGCATACATACTACATAGTAGAGAGTGACATGGGGAGACAATCTCGTCCCCATCCCCGCCCCGCAACAAGTAAGTCTTCCCCATTCCCGCCCCATCCCCGCAGGGTTTGTCCAGTCCCCGCCCCATCCCCGCCCCATCCCCGCCGATTTCTCCCTATCCCCACCCCATCCCCGCAGGACGACATCGCATTCCCCGCAAAAGTTTGAACCAATTAAAATGTAAAAAATAGCATATTTTAGCTTACAAAGCTATTTGTATTGCCGAATTCATTAGTCTGTAATTATCTTATCGACAGTTTGTATTAACCAAGTCTTGACCATTTCTGACTGGAAGGTTTGAGGAAATAAGAAAATCTCCTTATCAGTTCTCAAGTTCTTAACATCACCCGGGTTTCTTGCCGGCTCATTCCCCATTACCGCGGTGTTACCGCGAGAGTAAACCCCGTTACCGCGGTATTACCGCAACTGTTGTCCCCATTACTGCGGTATTACCGCAATTGTTGTCCCCATTACCGCGGGATTTACCGCGGTTTCCCCGCGCGGAAATTCCCCATGTCACTCTCTAATACATAGTGAAATGTCGAATACAAATCATCAGACACTAGATCAAGTTGTCATTGTAAAATATCACTCCATCTCCTCCAACTAAATTTCTATACACGATAATCAATACTATGATATCTCAAAGTTTTTTCTTCCGTTTGTTTGTTTGTTTATTTGTCCATCCCACTAAAGGCTCGGAACGGGAACGCATAGCGATTCGAAAATTGGTACACAACATTCCTACGCGAATTTGTAGGTCAACGCGACTATTTTCAGCTCGCAATTTACTTTAAATGCCGATATAATATTATTATGGACATTTAAAATTTCAATGTGGTGGCTACCGTTGTAAATTGCGCCGCCATTAACGATTTCTCATAACGTCATAAGGCAAACGGCCTCCTAAGTAGAGCGTTCGCAAGGCATTTCGGGATTTCTCCAAAAGCAGCCAAAGTTAACTACGCAAATCAAGCGGGAACGATATATAAAGGTATAGCAAACCCGGTCGTAGCCGGGTAGTAGCATCTAGTCTAGTAATAAAATTAGACGGGTCAATATATGGTTTAACCCTAACAATATTGATACAAAAGTTTTCTCAACGGAATCTGGTACCATTTTTAATGCTTATTAACATAGTAAAAGTCTCCTTTGATCTGACCATCGGAAAAGGGTCATTTTTAAGATGGCGTCCAAGATGGCTGCCAGAAACTAAAATTGTATATAACTCAGCCTAAAAACTTGATACAAAGGTTTTCTCAACGGAATCTGGTACCATTTGGCATGCCTATAAACATAATAAAAGTCTTCTTTGATCTGACCATTGGAAAAGGGTCATTTTCAAGATGGCGTCCAAGATGGCTGCCTGCATGAAGCTAAACTTGTCTATATCTCAGCTTAGAAAATTGATACATAGGTTTTCTCAACGGAATCTGGTGCCATTTGTAATGCTTATTGACTAGTAGAAGTCTCCTCTATTATGATAATTGAACAGGGTCATATTCAAGATGGCGTCGAAAATGGCTGCCTGGAGCTAAAAGAGTCTATATCTAAAGCACTACTTAACTTAGATAGGTGTTTTTGGTGCCTAACCAAAGGCTTTAACTACGCCACTGTCTCTACTCTGGTAATACCAGTCCCAAGCCTGGAGAAAGAAGGAGAACGATGCTGATCAGCTTGTCATGATACAGTATGGTCGGAAGGCCTGTATTCACATGGAGGTTCCTTACTTCATCGGATTCCGTGGAAAAAAGAGAATGCTATGGTGCAATTATAGTAGAGAAATAAATTCTCTGGGCCATTTGACCTAAATACTGGTCAAAATCACCTCAAATCGCCGTAAACGTACCTTAATATTGGTCAGTGTACGATAATTTAGACTAATATTAGGTCAGACCCCCTCATTCACGAAGCTATAGCCTTGGTTCAAATACAATCCCCAAACTTTCTGATGTAACTAAAATGAATGAAAAATCTCGATTTGGACTTAAAGAAAAATCTTCTGTATACAAAATGGAATACAAAACGAAAACAGTAAAACAATTACGAAACATTGCCAAAGAGAGTGGCTTGGTTAGATATTCGGGACTGCGAAAAGCGGATCTCGTGGCATTAGTATCATCGAGACTTTTGCAAAGCGTTAAGACTGTACACGAAAGCAACCCTCTAGACGCTCCAGTTCCAGACATCAAAGTTCCAACGCTTGTTCCAGGTAAGTATACGCCTCCGTCTAATACTTGGAAATCTCGTTTTAATAATGTTTTGACTGAATGGAAGAACAAGACAAGGTCGGAAATTAATTCTATTGCGGATTGGATAAAGAGTTACATACCTCCCGAAGTGAAGAAACCCGTGAATGAAAAATTTGACTCGTTGAAGACAAATATTTTGAGTTTTTTTAACAAAATCAATGAAAAGAAGTTCGAGATTCGAGAGACTGCGAATGCTATTAAGGGATTTACTAAGCGATACACAGTCGAAGGAACTGAGGGAATCGACGTCACATCTTTCCTCGATGCTGTAAGGCCGCAGGTAGTCAGTCTGTTAATGAAAAATCGAGGGGTAAAAGTTCAATTCAATCTTTTATGTGTAATGGAGAAAGTAGATATGAAATCTGGGGAAGTAGTCGAGGCTGAACCTAATTTTAAATCGAAGACTGAGATTATTTTAGACGCAACCGACGTGGGTGAAATATATAGCGACGCAGTGGATAAAATTAAGGAGAGCATGGCGAGTTATCAGATGCGAGGTAGTAATTGGAGGTTTAAATCCGTTATGAAGTTGGATATCGATACGGTTGTTTATAAACCGTTGAAAGGAAGTTCTTACATTCCGCTTCCTGAGTATTTAGCTAATAAAAAGGCTATTATTAATCTGAAAAACAATGATGATGAATGTTTTAAATGGTGCATCACTAGAGCGCTGAATCCAACGGATAGTCACCCTGAAAGAATTATGAAAGAGTTAATTGATCAATCGAAGAAACTCGATTGGAGTGGCATCTATTTCCCCGTTGCTGTTGATGCTAAAATAATAGGTAAATTCGAGCGTAACAATAACATTAGCGTTAACGTATTTGGTTATGAAACAGTTTTGTACCCATTATATATATCTAAGCATGAAAGCGATACCCGCGTAGATCTATTGCTTATTTCCGACGGAGAAAAGAAGCACTATTGTTGGATAAAGAATTTTAACAGATTGATGATGAAACACACAGAGAAATCTAAAAATTCAATGCACTATTGTAGACGATGTTTAACCGGTTTTCAACGAATAGAAGCGCTTACTAAGCATACCGAGTACTGTTCCCAACACGAGGCGCAAAAGATAGAACTACCGGAACCGGGAACTATGCTGAGTTTTAAAAATTATTATAGAAAGATGCGAGTCCCCTTCGTAGTGTACGCCGATTTCGAAAGCTTCATTAAACCTATAGACACTTGTCAACCAAATCCAAACACATCCTATACTAACAAATACCAAAAACACGTTCCGAGTTCTTTCTGTTATTTTATAAAATGTTTCGATGATGACCTATATTCGCAAGCTCCCGTAATGTTTACAGCGGAGAACGAAGACGACGATGTAGCGCAGATATTTATAGACACTCTTATAGAGAATATAAAAGATATTTACAAACGATTTAAATTTCCAAAACGAATGATATTCGGGAAGAAAGACAAGGAGCTATACGATTCGGCTACCGTTTGCCACATTTGCGAAGGCGAATTAAGGACAGATCGAGTTCGAGACCACTGCCATCTTACAGGTAAATTCAGAGGGGCGGCCCATAACAGTTGTAATTTAAGCTATAAGGTCCCCAAGTTTTTCCCGGTACTGTTTCATAATTTATCTTGTTACGATGCTCACTTATTCGTAAAGAAACTACGAGGCGCTGATAACGAAAGAATTAATTGTATACCTTGTAACGAAGAAAAATACATTTCATTTAGCAGAGAAGTTGTGGTCGATAAGTTTGTGAATAAAGAAAACAAGGAAGTAGAGGTCAAACGCGAATTACGTTTTCTAGATAGTTTTAGATTCATGCCCTCGAGTCTCGACGCGCTATCTAAAAACCTTCGTAAAGAACAGTGTAAGAATCTAGGCGAGTTTTATAAAGGTAGGAAGTTAGATCTTTTACTAAGAAAAGGCGTGTACCCATACGAATTCGCCGAGTCCGTCGAAAGATTGAACGCAACCGAACTACCTCCCAAATCCGCATTCTATTCTAAACTAAACGACTCAGACATTAGCGACGAAGATTACACCCATGCTAAAACGGTATGGACAGAATTTCGTTGTAAGACATTAAGAGAATACCATGAATTGTATAATATTTCAGACGTGTTGTTATTAGCCGATGTATTCGAAAACTTTAGAGACGTTTGCACGAGCAACTATGGACTAGATCCGGCGTGGTATTACACTTCTCCCGGTCTTGCATGGGATGCTGCTTTAAAGTTGACTGAAGTACAGTTGGAATTATTAAGCGACTACGATATGATACTGATGGTTAAACACGGGATAAGAGGCGGTGTTAGCACAATTTCGCATCGTTATGCGCAGGCTAATAATAAGTACATACCCTCGTTCGACGCGAGCAAGCCTTCGTCGTTTATAGCGTACCTTGACGCGAATAATTTATACGGTTGGGCGATGTCAAAAAATCTACCGACTCACGGGTTCAAGTGGATGTCAAATGCCGAGCTAAACGATTGGAGAACGACGCCTAGTATTTTAGAAGTGGACTTGGAATATCCGAGAGCTTTGCATAATCTTCATAACGATTACCCGCTCGCACCTGAAAATCTTACACCCGAATCTTCGACCGTACCTAAACTTATTCCAAACCTAAACAATAAAGTAAAGTATATAGTTCATTACGAAAATTTAAAGCTGTACGAAAGTTTAGGATTGAGGATAACCAAAATTCATCGCGGAATTAAATTCGAAGAAAGTGCCTGGCTGAAAAAATATATTGATCTAAATACCGGCTTGAGGACTAAAGCGACTAACGATTTCGAGAAAGACTTTTTCAAGTTAATGAACAACTCTGTTTTTGGGAAAACTTGTGAAAATATAGAGAATCACGTAGATATTAAACTAGTCTCCAGCGAAAAGCAAGCGATAAAACTAACAGCGAAAACGAGCTACGACACTCGCACAATTTTTGATGAGAATCTAATTGCCATTCATATGAAACGCACGAAGCTGTATTATAACAAACCTATATATCTCGGTATGTGCGTCTTAGATTTAAGTAAAACATTAATGTTTGATTTTCATTATAATTATATTAAGAAGAAATACGGAGATAGGTCAAAACTGTTATTTACAGATACCGATTCACTAGGATCGGTAAAGATGTGAACTTTAGATCCAATTATTATCTCTTTCAACTTATTTAGAGCCCAAACAATAGCATAGGCTTCTTTCTCTACAGTTGCCCATCTCTTCTGGGTGTCAGTCAATTTCTGACTTATAAATGATACAGGGCGTTCTATTCCCTTATCATCCATCTGTGTTAAAACAGCTCCTACTGCAAAATCACTACTATCACAGTACAAATTAAAAGGTTTTCCAACATCAAAAACATATAAAACAACTTTAGAGCGTACAGCATCTTTAAGTAAATTAAATGCCTGTTGATGTCTATCAGTCCAATCAATCTTATCTGGAACATGTTTGCTTGTCAAATCAGATAGAGGCTTCGCAATCTGTGCAAAATCTTTGATAAACTGTCTATAGTAACCAAAAAATCCCAGCAATTGCTTAATTTGTTTCTTCGTTTCTGGGGTTTTCAAATTAATTAAACTTTCAATTCTATCTGGATTCATTTGAATCGTTCCAGAACCAACCACATGACCGATGAACTTTACCTCACTCTTACCAAAGATACATTTCTTTAAGTTCAGAGTAATGTTATGCAGTCTCATTTGCATTAAATATGCATCTAAATGCTGTAAATGAATCTTCCAATCATCTGAATGCACAGCAATGTCATCTACATAGGGCTCAGCAAATTCATTTATAGGCTGTAAAACCATGTTAATTGCTTTAACAAATGTTCTTCCTGAGTTGATCATTCCGAAAGGAACACGAGTAAACTCGTACAGTCCATTGTGAGTAACAAAAGCAGTTTTCCATTGATCAGTTTGCTTAACAGGACAAGTCCAGTAAGCACTTCGACAATCAAAAATCGAGATCACATTTGATTTTCCAACTTTGTGCAAAACATCTTTTACAATCGGCATTGGATATTTACAATCCACAGTGAACGAGTTAATGTATCTGTAGTCGCAGGCAAGTCTTAGAGAACCGTCTTTCTTTTTAACAATTACCAACGGACTTGCCATTCTGCTCGAAGATGGTTTTATAATGTTGGCTTGAAGCATTTCTTTAATTTGTCGTTCAACTTCTGCTCGATAGATGAGTGGAATTCGGTAAGCCATAAATTCTTTTTCACGAAATTCCGGTTTCAGTTCAATTTCATGCTCAACCAATGTACATAGTCCAGGCTTTTCAGAAAATCGATCAGAATATTTGTTCAGTACTTCCAGCAATTGTTTTTGTTGAGTCAATGTTAAATGGCTAATCTGTTCAGGATCAAGATTCAGTGAATTCTTTTCATTTTGCCAGTCATTCTTCATCAGCAATTCAACCACTGAACCAAAGTCTTCATCTTCTTCAACGATTAGTCCACAACTCATTGCTCTTGTAATGTACTTTCTGATTTTATTTGCGTGAATTATCTTTCGACAATCGTCACCCATGTCAATCAAATAAGAGTACTTTGACCTTCGTTGTATGACAGTACATGGACCATGCCATCGTGAAATCAGTTTATTTGTTGACGTCGGATACAACACAATAACTTTTTCACCCGGTTCAAATTCTTTATGTTTCGCTCTTTTGTTGTATTGATTCGTATACTGTAATTGCTTCTCTCGTGAATATGATTCTGCAAACAGTAATGCTTTTTCCATATTTGTTTTCATGTCTTTCAAGTACTTTTCTGGTTGGATTCCAATATGAGGTGGTAAATTAATTTCTCTTGTCCAACTTTCTTTTAAAATTGCCAATGGTCCACGCGGAATCTTTCCATACACCAACATATAAGGAGCAATTCCAGTAGTTGCATTCGGTACTTCTCGTAATGCCCACACTGTAAACGGAATTACTTTGTGCCATTGCCTTGGATTGTCAACAATTACATGATGGATCATTTTCTTGAATGTTTGGTTCCATCTTTCTACTAGTCCAGCTGCCTCTGGATGACCTGGCGTGTCAAATCTTGGACTACAACCCATTAAATTCAGAAATTCTCTTGTCAGACTCGCAGTAAAATTTGTTCCTTGGTCACTTGTGATCACTGAAGGTACACCAACGTTCATAAACAACTCCATCAAAGCATCACACACAGCTTTCGCAGTTAATGATTTCAACAGAAACACTGTAGGCCATCTTGTGCAAGAATCGACAATACATAAACAGTACTTGTGACCTGCAGCAGATGCTGGCTCGATTGGTCCTACACAATCCATTGTAATTCTTCTAAACGCCACATCTTCTCTTGGAATTGGAGTGATAGGAACCCTGTCCATCACCAAACTTCTTGCCTTTAACTGACATTTCTCACATGATTTGCAAAATTTCACTATATCTCTTCTCATCTTTGGCCACGTAAAAGACAACTTTATTCGTTCTCTAGTTTTCTCTTCTCCAAGATGTCCTCCAAATACTGATTCGTGAGCCAACTCCATCACTTTCATTCGTCGCTCTTTTGGTAACACCAATTGATATATCGTTTGCTCTAATATTCGATATCTTTTGTACAGTAAGCCATTTACCACGCAGAATTCAGATTCTTTATCTGGCGCTAAATTCCACCATGCTTTCAATGATTCATCTTGTCTCTGCTGTTCTTCGAATTTCTTTGCGTCTGCAATCTGCATCTGTTGTTCTTCATCTTTCTCATTTTCTTGAAACAAATCTGCTATCTCCACATCACATTCATTATCCTCTTTCGTTTCATTTAGATTACCATTCTTGCATGCAGCCATCTCTTGTTCACTCATTTCTGCTGTTATACCGTCTTGCATTAAACTTTGTTGATCATCACTTTCGTTTTCCTCTTCACTTGAACTTTCAGTTTCACTTTCCTCTTCGACATCTACCACTTTCTTTCGCTGACTCTGCAATCTCGTCGTTACATTCGCTTGCACATCTCCTTGTATCATTTTCACTTGTGGCACGGCTTTAAGTTCTGCAATGATTTCTGGATGCAACAAGAATCTTTCTGTGCTTCCCATTTTTGCAATACTAGCACACATCAATGTCACATAAGGTGTAAGTGAACATTTGACTTTATGCGGAATTACCTCTTCTTCCACATCGTTACAACACAGCCTTACATCAACTTTCACTAACTTTGCAGGAATGGCATCTCCTGCCACGCATTGTAAGTTCACTTTTCCAATCTGCTCCACCTTCATGCCTTCCAGTAATTCTTCACTAATCACCGGAACCTCTGCTCCAGAATCAATCAGTGCTTTTACTTTTATTGGTTCTTTTCCTGCTGTTCCACGAATTTCTACCTCGACGTACTGCAATACCACTTTCTTCAATGTTGTACTTTCATCTCTTCCAGCCATTTCTTTCTGCATTCCATTGTGCAATAGAATTTCTTTCTGAATATCAGGTGAAAGGTGACATTTCATCACTGACTTTACTTCAGTTTCATTTTTCTGATGTTCTGTGGCTTGACTTTCAGAATTATCAACCACTTGAATTCGATTCACCCTCGAATGTTCTTGTTTTCCACCATAATTTGAGGTTGTAACAGGAACTGGACAGAATTTCATCAAATGCCTGTCTGATCCGCAGTTATGACAACGTTTCACCACTGCACCTCGTTGTTCGATGCTTTCTTTTCTCTTATATGGAGTAAACGATGCATTGCCTTCTCTCGCGACAAACCTTGGTGGTGATTTGTTATATACCTGACGTTGTCTGGTCATCATCGACTCTCTATTCTCGTGAACAACCGGAGAATTTGGTTTCACTTCTGCACCTCTGAACTGATTTCCTGTTTCTTGATTGCTCTTCCAATGAAAACCAAAATTTGGAGTGAACTGTTGATTTCTTTTTGCCATTGGGTACAAAACCAAAACTTGTCTTATTCGGAATTGCCAAACCAATTCGATTATTAACATGAATGTCCGCTAGGTCTGCCACAACACTAGCTTCGTAACAATCAGTTCCTTCCTTCGACAACACAAACTGTAGTGGACCTGGTGGTAGTGATTCTTTCAACTTATCCGCCACTAACAAATCAAACAGTTTCTCAAAATTCTTATCCACTTTGCGACTTTTCACATAATAGTTCAACAAGTTCTTCAGCCTTGCTGTAAACATTGTATATGTTTCTTCAGCTGTCTTCTTCGCATCAATAAACTTCGATCTGTACTCTCTCGGTGTCAACTTGAATTCTTTTAACAAGTGCTGTTTCACGATCTGATAATCGTCTAAATCATCGAATGACAATCTGTTTAGAACAGTTCTAGCTTTCGGAGTCATCAATGGCAATAGTAACTTCACCCAGAATTGTTCTTGCACGTTGAAACTACGAAACGCATTCTCAACCGTTTCGAAATATAATGGCACCTCCATCATATCGTTTGGCATTTTAGGTAACACGTGTTTCATGGCATCACCAATTTTCTTTATTTTCGAAACCATCGTTTCACTTTCTTCCTGTTTCCTTTTCTGTTCTTCTCGTTCTTCTTGCCTTCTTTGTTCTTGTGCTTCTCTATTTTGTTTCTCCTCTTTGAGTTGTGCTTCTTTTAATGCTATTTTTGTTTTTTCCAACTTTAAACGTTCTTGTCTTTCCTCTTCCGCCTTCTCCATGCTTTCTTTCTGTAATTTCAGTTCTTCTTGTCTAACCTCTTCTGCTCGCTCCAACTCTGAAATTCGCACTTTTTCCTTTTCTTCTTCACGTAGTCTCTTCTCTTCAATCTGTTGCTGACGTATCTCTTCGTCACTTTTCCGCGCCCTTTCAAATTCAATCATCTGCTCTAATCTTCTCCTTTCAGCATCTTCTCGATCTCTTCTCAATTGCTCTAATTGAATCTCAAATTGCTGCTTTTGCAGCTCAAGTTCTGCCACACGAACTTGCTTTCTCTTCTTTCTCTCTCTGAAGACGCTTTCTCTTCTTTCTCTCTCTGAAGACGTAATTCTTCTGCTTTCTCTTCTTTCTCTCTCTGAAGACGTTCTGCCTTCTCTTCTTTCTCTCTCTGAAGACGTAATTCTTCCTGTCTTGCATTCTCTGCTTTCTCTTCTTTCTCTCTCTGAAGACGTAATTCTTCCTGTCGCATTTCTTTCTCTTCTTGTCTCCGTAATTCTTTCTCCTGTCTTCGTTTCTCCTCTTTCTCTTTCTCTTCTTGTCTCCGTTTCTCCTCTCTTTCTTCTTTCATCATCATCCACTGCATCATCATCTCCATAGACATAAGTCCAGGCGGTTTTTCAATAACCTTTTCCACAACACCGCCGACAGCACCTTCTTCTTCTGCTTCTTCCTTAAGCCAGACTTCAGCTAGCGCTTCTAACATGTCTTCACGTGACATATCTTCCAGTTGCTTTTCTTCAAAACCAGCCTTTAACAAGCGCTGTTTTAATCTTTCAGAAGACATCTTCTTCAGTTCTGCTTGTTTTTTGACACTTAATTTCTCCATCTTACTTCTTTACTTCAGTGCTGTCCTTTCTGGAAAACACGAGTTTTCTTTTGTGTTTGAAGTATTGGGGATTGTTCTTTGTTTGATAACAACCAACTTTTATACCTTTGTCGTTGAGGCTTTCGTTGTCGTCAATTTACCAATGATTCAAATGCGTATTCACCAGTCGACGTTGTTTCGAATCCCAGACGTTGTTTCGAATCCCAGACGTTGTTTCGAATCCCAGACGTTGTTTCGAATCCCAGACGTTGTTTCGAATTCCACCGCTGCTGCCACCAAATATGTCACCAACTCTTTTCTTTCTTAGTTGTGACCTACCTCAAGAACTTTCCTTATCTCTACATATAAATTGCTCAACGTCTTCTAACTGTTTAAGAATTAAATTGACACAGTTCTTTGAATGTTTCTTTCTTTCTTCAAACACAGTTTAATAACAACAAACTACACTCTTGCCTTAAAACAACTGTACTACACTGTATTGTTCAAATTCACTGTCATCAGCAGTTTCTAAGTTTGGCGCGCTAACTGCACGTGTAAAACAATCTACCGTCAGCCAATGTTTAGGCTACTTTAGGCCAAGCGCCCACGAGCCGACAGCGCAACTAAGGCCTAAGACTAAAACGCTTAACAATCGATACACATTATATATATATCAACCTAAAGAACACCTGTGCTCATTATATATGCAAAACATTTGTTCACATTACCTCCTTCCCTTTCTTTGGATTGAGAAATGCAATTAATTTTAAATAGCCTTTCATTAATGCAACACCAAGAAGTGCTCACATTTTACAAAATAAAATCTGAATAGATAACATTGACTTATTACTATAAGTTCTAATCCTGTCAATCTCTCCTTAACATTCATAAACGATTGCAGACGAAAATCGTGAGTAACTGGTGCTCTGCTCTTAGCTTTAGAGTAGCGCTTCAGAAATTAAAAGTTTGCTATTTATGATTAAGACTAGCAATTTTTACCCGGCGTTCGCCCGGGTTTTCCCCAGGCGTAATTTTTAACGGCTGCAAATAAAGGCTACTTACTTACTATATTTGCTGATGGGCTTCAAATATTTAAAAAATGTCCATATATCTGAATGGAAACGATATTTAGAGGTGAACATAGTTGCTTTGCCCGTGTACTGCACGGGTTATCTCTACCTTATAATTATAGGCAATATTATTATTTTGTTCCCCGTTCTTTACGGTTTATCTCTACCTGAAATAGGCGTATTATTTTGTTCCCCGTACTACACGGGTTATTTCTAAATTATAATAGGCGTATTATTTGCCGTTGGCCAGCGTGACGTAAGATTGCATATTTAGCCGCGTGACGTAATTTAAGATTGCATATTAATTTTAGTGACGTGGACAAATGGGCATGCTTATAATGTCCATAAATCGGAATTGAAAGCAAATTATGAGCTGAAAGTAATTGGGATGAGATAGAAATTCGAATAGCTAAAGTAAGTTTCGAGTTGCTTTGACCTAGAAAATCGGCAATGGCCGTGGTTGCAAAAAATGTGAGCTTAGTGTAATTAGGTCACCAAATCTGTAAATGGTTGCGCTGACCTAGAAATTCGCCCGTGGCGACTTCTGATTGGTTGCTAGATGCTCCGTGTGACGTAAGATTGCTTATTAAGCATGCGTGACGTGAACAAATGGCCTTACTATGGGCGGTATTGAAATAAGCTCGCTGAAAAGTTAAATTTAAAATGGCCATATATCGGCGTTTAAATAAAATTGCGAACTGAAAATAGTCGCGTTGACCTAGACGTTGCGTAATAATGCTTTGTAAATTTTTTCAACTCGCTAAACCGTTCCGTTTCGGAGCCTTTAGCCGGACAGCGATGCATTGCAAACATACATACATACATACGGAAGGACAAACTTTAAGAATTATAGTATAAGATTAAGTTTAGCATTAGTCGATTACGATTACGATCGCTGCATTAAATGAACTTGCCAGCATTAGCATGCAGGGGAAGCGTAGAGGAGACTGACCAACGAGGTGACCCGAACAACATCATATAGGAGCATCCCCAGTAGACCATGCATGGGCAATAAGGATGCTTATTGCAGACAGCGATTGGCTGGCCTTAATACAAATCCAGTCAATAGGGGTCAAAACTAAGCCTATCATTTATGTCTACCCATAGAATAACAGACTCTACCACCACATCCATACCTAAGAGCTTTGATATCTGGCCACGAAGAGTTGAAGAGACTGGCAGGAGTGCCCATAGACATTTGAACCCGAACGATGGACTCCTGGCTATACACAGTCTGGAGACGATCTCAAGCCAGGGACGGAAACTTCAACGCTCCAGAGAAGCGCATGATGGCGGTGATGATGATGATAATGACAATGACGATTAGCGTGATGCTTACTACGTTACTGCTGCTGTTGCTGTTCTCGTTGGAAGTTCACACCACCAAATAAATAGGTCACTTTTTGCCACAGAAGTTAATGCAAGCAATTAGTAGAACCATCTGATGTCGTGTGACATATAACATCCGCAAACAACTGACATAATTATGAGGTGTAAATCAGACACCGCTTCCAAATAATTATGTCTTGTGTATTGGCGATAGGCTTGGTTTGGTGGTCTATGTTTCATAAGGCTAAAGCATAGGGTTAGAGAGCAGCATATAACGCTCGACAGAATCTCCACGCATTCGTTGAAACTTAAAATTGCCTGCTATTAAATTTTATTTTCTGGTAGTAAATTCTGTCCTTACTCGCGAATGCAGAAGTTACCATTAGACGCACTGAACCGGATCTACATGTATCTTGACCTATTAGGTCTAAACTTGCATTGCTTTCCAACCGAACTTCATCAAATTTACATCTTCGACGATTTTCTGTTAAAACAAATAACGTTGTTTCTTGTGCTTACCTCCTGAAAATTGCAGAGGCAAGTAATAATTTAGTTCCACACCCCTAACGTTTGTGTAAGCTATACCTTCAACGCCGTTTATTTTCGTGTGTTGTCCATTGTCGTCGATTTTCGTGTCTTTTCCTGCACAGGCGCCCATAGTGTTCTTAGGCTATAATAGAAATTAATTTTAAGAGTTCTTTATATTTGATACTATTTGCTTTATCAAACGATGTTTTTTAACATTACAAACGTTAACCTCATCAGAATTTGTCTGCATATGAAGAATGGTTACAGGTATAACAAGAAGCAATATAAGTTTTGAAATGAGTCATAAAAAGTACAAAGTCTTACTCCGTGAATTCCGTTTATTTTTAGCAAAAACTTTTCTGACACTTCATAACGACATCTAATAATAGCCTAGCGGCTAGATGTTTGACGTAGGAAGTTCCTTTCGCGTAAAATTGTAAACAATTTGTGGGCAGGGAGAAAGAACCAGAAGTAAAGTGATCAACGATATCGCAGACTTGATAGCTAAGAACCTACTTTGCGCTCCACATAGTCATCTCTGTGTACTTTTCAGAGGGTTTCTTAGAGATTCCATTATTATAGGCCTATTTTATTTTTTACAGTACTATTATGTGAGTGCATATTGGTTTAAGTTGCAATTGAAGTCTTTTATACACTGTAAGCCTACGTCCAGCTAGGTTTTTAGCAAAAGTAAGCAGCTTATAAGTAAAATAATCTTAATATTTTATTGAATGTCATTGAAGTATTGAATGTCAAGAAGCGTTCACATTTTACGAAATAGACAATTGTTTTAAAGAGTTATTGAACTCAGGAAAAGCCCAACAGTTGTCAGCCGCTTCACGTGTGGATACATGTACATTTATTATGCTGTAGACGAGGTAATCGTGACTAATCTGGTGCCCTGCGCTTAACTTTGGAGTAGAGCTTTATAAATTGAAAGTTTACGATTACGATCGGAACCTAAAGTATTGCCACCTCAAGCGTTGGAGGAACGTGTTTCTACCATAAAGATCCTAGGTGTAACCATAACTACTGACCTTCGAGCTACCAATCACGTGGAGGAAGTCCTTGTCTCCTGTAGTGGAGCTTTACACGCTCTCAGAATACTCAGGTCTAATGGTCTTCCCAGTGGCGCCCTCTGCCGGGTTGATGAGGCTACTGTCGTCTCTCGATTGACTTATGCCGCCCCAGCCTGGTGGGGTCTTACAACTGCTGAAGACCGAAAAAGACTCGAGAGACTTCTGCAGCGAATCAAGCATGCTGGATATCTTCCTCCTAACTCACCGGATATCGATCAGCTGGTGTGTGATGCTGACGCCAGGCTACTAAAGGCAGTGATAAGGATCGATTTCCATGTGCTACGTTCACTGTTTCCACCAATAATTACTCGTCATTATAATCTGCGACCCCGGCCTCATGATTTTACGCTGCCGGATAGGTATGATCGAAATTTCATACCTAAAGTACTTTATGGTGTATTGGCTAAACAATCATTTTCTTTAGCAATAGGTCTCAGTCACTAATACATTCCTAACCCTCTTATCTATTTGACTATTATTTTTGTCTAATCGATATCTAAACTGTTGATTTTGTAATCTTGTTGCGTTTGTGTCAACGAGTTTTTGAAATAAAGGAATAGTAGTAGTAGTATCGTTCCAGTAACCGCCAGGGCTGATAATCTAACAGCTATATTCATTCCAAAGACCTTAAAACCATAACGACAGTAGTGGAATATGTTTGAATCCATAGGTCACTGTTGCCTGAGAATGCAAAAAGATAGGTTTCGTGCTCAGGACCAACCTGTGAACAACACGCTTTCACGCTTACTACTACTGCTACTGCTACTGCTACTGCTACTGCTACTTCTACTGCTACTGCTACTGCTACTGCTACTTCTACTGCTACTGCTACTGCTACTGCTACTGCTACTGCTACTGCTACTGCTACTACTACTACTACTACTACTACTACTACTACTACTACTACTACTACTACTACTACTACTACTACTACTAATAATAATAATAATAATAATAATAATAATAATAATAATAATAATAATAATAATAATAACGACAATTTATATGGCGTCGTAACGCGGCCAAACCGCTACAAGGGCGCCTCACAAACGACTTGCAAGAGGGATAAGCCTTAGGAAACAAATAGGGGAAACATGTGTAATTTGCACCCCTAAGGAATTTTTAGTTTTAAAAGGTGCTATCGCTTTTCCTTTTACGATTAGGTATATCAACCTCATTGAGTTCTTTTTACTTTCACTGGTCTTTGAGTTCTTTTTATTTTCATTGCTCTTTGAGTTAGGTTCACTTTCACTGGTCTTTGAGTTAGGTTCACTTTCACAAATCCCGTCAACCATTCTTGTCCGGCCATTCTTTTTGCACAACTGAAACGAGTGGAGATGTTATTGACTTCTGCAATTTGGAATGCCAGCTTTCGTAATGAATTCATAGTCAAGCCATAAAATCGCTCTTCCATGGAAAGAATATGCTGTTCAAGTTCTTCGTCTACATCTAATGGTAAATCACATGACCTTCCCAAAATTTTCTGAGATCCAACTGCGAACTTATTTCTTCCATCAAGCCTCCGTTTCAGCGTTGCTTTTGGCACTTCAAAGTCTCTAGCAGCTTTATTCAACTCATATCCTCTGGATCTAACAGCCTCAATTGCAGTTGACATGGTACATTCCGTCCACTTACAGATAACATGGTTCGGTCTTCTTAAGCGATCTAAGTCGTAGTCCAGACGCAGGGGAATGTTCTCTGTTCAAGAGAATGATCCTTTGCGGTTTTCTGCCTGCCACTGCTGAAGGAGCCACTCAACTGTCCATGAAGTCGGACGATAGGCTCTTTCAAGCTATCATCAGAGAACCTTACCATGTTCTCCGAAATTTACTCCCCCACCCCGCAATTATAGTGGACATAACCTCCGAACAAGGACGCATAACTTTACCTAACCTGAAAAAGACGACCGTAACTACATATCCCGCATCCTATAATTTATAAGAATGCCCTTCTGACTTAGTTTATACTGCTCCCAGAGATGCCCCGAACCATGTTATTTGAGACTCCTCGTTTGAAAGGCAACGGCAAGGTTAAACACACATAAGCCTATACAGAAACCATTCTATAAATCATGACTGAAGAGTAACCAACAATTAACTACTTTATCAAAATTTTATAGTTTAATTTATCAGAGGTGAGGCAAATTATTCATCAAATCCATCAAATCCTACAGTAGAGTACATCATACCTAGGCACAACGTACTCTAGTGTACATTTTTATACTTAGGTACAACGTACTCTCTGTAGGTGATTTGTACCCTAGATTCCACACTACTTCAAACATTGCATACTCTAGTTTAGACATAGAAATTATGTATTTAGAAAATTCGAGACTTTAAAATGGTAGCGAAATTGACAGCAGCTATATTTTTTAATAACAAATATAGAAGACATCAACTAAATATCTTATGAAATTTTCTAGTTTAATTTATCGAAAGTGAAACAATTATTCAACTAATCATATTGTAGAGGCTAAATTATTCTGAGTGGCCGAGTGGGTTGGTAGCCCGCTCGTCACGTCGGTATCACGAAATAGAGTATCCGTCCTAAGACTATGTATGAATTTATCCCCCCGGATGGACTATACCGGTATAGAGTATCCGGGGGATAAACCATTTCTATCTCCCATCGTGTGAAATCATCCCCCGGGGGATGAAATTGCACAGGTATAAGGTATTATTTTTTAATGCGTTTAATTTATGAATATATGTATTTTAATCAAAATCCAAAGCCAGAAATTTTTAAAGCAAGTTACTCTAAGTGAGCCCTCTAGTTCAAAAGTCCATTTTTTAAAATGTTCACTTTGAACCACTTTTCCACTAAAGTGAATGCGCTCTTTCAGATCATAAATTCAGTTCAACTGCTTAACGGCTCTATGATGGCGAATAATTTTTGACGTATTGATTATAGAACTGACAACAAGCATTGCACAACACATTTCATTAGTTAATCATGCTTTTAAAATTAATTCTTAAAGTTAGATGCCTTGACTGTACGTTTGTGCAAAACTTGTTCAATTCAGCTTATTTCCCTTTTGCATATAAATAATTATATCTTTTCACTCAGTGACTCTCGCTATATAATGGCTTCAATGGCTTTGCTAGATACGAAACAACCGATATCAGGTGCGAGCTATCAAGTCACCTAATTAGCACCTTAGTTCCTTATCAGTACACTGTCGTTTGTGACTGCTTATATTTGTCTTTCTCCTTTAAGACACTTCCAACTTCACGCAACTAATTATGCGAATGGACTAACTTTGAGGCACTGCTTAATTAGCGTGAGATTACAAGAGCAAACAGAACGCAAGAACCCTGGAAGCTGGCTTGTTGCCTCAAATGGCTTCAATGACGATAGATACGAAACGACCGATATCAAGCTCGAGCTACCAAGTCACCTATAGATATATAATTAGAACCTTAGTCCCTTTTCATGACACTGTGTCTTAATTGCATTTTGTCTGAAATCCCTTAGGCCTACGTTGTCTCCGTACTTTCGAGGATTCAGGTAATTACGTGACTATTTAATGTCATCATTTGTTAAATAAATAGCACAGTACCATAAATAAAATTTGTACAAGTTATTTGAATTTCTAAGTTATCCAAATATACGAAATGTTGTCTTTATATACAATAATCTCAGAATGACTGATAAACTGACTGATATTACTCCATATCAAGTTATTATAATTATAAGTAAAAATTTTAAGTACATGTGCAAGTTTCAATAAAGTAGGCTAGTCCATACTCACAAAGTTTAGTGTTTACTTATGTTTGTTTTTGTTAGTCAGCATGGACTTAGCCTACGTGGACTTATGTTCACACTTTAAATTAGAAAAGATTTCAATATTTTTGATTTCTCAATTTCTTATTAAACAAAACATATAAAAATAAAATAATTGTTAATTACCGGTAATGTTACTTAGTTGGGTTGTTTGCTGATTAAAATTAAATTGTTTAAATACGGTTTTTACTTTCAAAATGCAGTAGGCCTAAAAGATGTAACAAAGTGAAATTATTTTCTTGTTTCTTTTGTCCCTTTTTCCCGTTTTTATTTGTTGTTTTTGAAATGACGAGGATTTTGTTTTTTCAGTTTTAACCGTTTTTACCAACTATGGTTCTATATTGACTTAAATAGCACAATTTGTAATTAAGTTGCAGGGGATACTCTTTGAATGAAGCATGATTTCGTACGACTCATGGGGATACTTTTGCACGAGGGGGATAGTCCCTCACGTTCAGATTCATCCGGCCGGATACTTCATTTCGCCAAGGGAATATAATTCTAATGGGGATACTCTATTTCGTGACACCGGCGGCCCGGGTTCGATTCCCGGTCGGTCGGTTTATCAGAGATTAATTTCTCGGATCTTTACTGCGGGTGGCTCGGTCGCAATAATATATAAACGTTAGGGTGGAGTGAAAAAACCGAAAATTATAAATTCAAAAAGTAATAGCAACCAAACGTTGCCTAATGGTATGGGGTCAAAAAATGTAGAAACAGTTTTCAAAAATATTAATGTCTTCCACCCCCACCAGAGGGCCAAAGTTACGAAAAATAGCATTTTTTCGAGAAAATTGCAGGTTTCCTTGTAATATTTTTTAATTGAAAACTAATTTGTGAACAAACGTTTTGCATATATAATGAGCACAGGTGTGCCTAAGGTTTATGTATATAATGTGTATCGATTGCAATTGTTAGGCGGCCAATGCGAATATATATATATATAGGTTTTAGTTGCGTGGTCGGCTAGCGGGCGTTTGGCCTTAAGTAGGCCTATAGGCTAAACATTGGCTGACGCTTGACACCTGCTAATTGGCGCCAAACTTAGAAACTTGCTGATGAGAGTGAATTTGAACTATACAGTAAAAACAGTTGTTTTAATGCAAGAGTTGAGTTGTTGTTTTAAAACTGTGTTTGAAGAAAGAAAGAAACATTCAAAGAACTGTGTTAATTTAATTCTTAAACAGTTAGAAAACGTTGAGCAATTATATGTAGATATAAGGAAAGTTCTTGAGGTAGGTCACAACTAAGAAAGAAAAAGAGTTGGTGACATAATTAATTTTCATTCAACATACCTTTGGATAGAGCTTTCAAAACTGAATAAAACGATATATTAATTTTCAGAATATGCCCATATTTGTAGAAGTTATTAACTTTTTACCATTTCCTCTGGTTCGCGACATGTCGCGAAGTGTGAAAACGGTTAAACACTAATAACTTTTTTATCCTTCGAGATATTTCAACCCGTAGTATGTCGTTCGATTCAGCTCTGAACCGCCGTTCTAACGGTATATTGTGATGCGGGATTGTTAACAGTACACATTTGTTTTACATTTTTTTACAGTTTTAGTATAGTATTTTTGCAATTTTTCATTGATTCTGTTGTCATTTCAGCTGAATGCGCACTTTATCCGATAAATTGAGCTCTATGGACATTCCATTTTGATCGGGAATAATTGCGAAAAGTCGAAGTATAAAAGCTACATTGCCTACTCCTTCTTAAACATTGTATTCGGACACAGTCAGGAACTAGAGCAAGCTGCAGAGATGCCAGAAACGAAGTAAACGATTTACGAAGACTCCTGTCGCGATGTTCTTTGCAACAGATGCATGGTACGTTGCTGGAATCTTGATTGTCCAATTATCAAGACTCACAGGTGAAGCACGTAAAATACCGTTCAGTTCGTTGTTAGTTCTAACCAAAGACATGGCAGCGACGATAGTAGCTTGACGACAGTTTCCTCCCGTATACAGTGACGGAAAATGACAATGAATCCAGTTCCGTTTTCAACGTCTTCTCACAAGTCCAATTCAAACTGTAGAAGGCAAACAGATCTTTCAACTCAAGGAATGAAGTGTTTAAAGGATTCGGAGATTTACTAGTAGAATGGTGCGTTCATATTTCATATGCGATTCGAATTTTATAATGAATAATGTACTTTCATAGTGGACCTCTAACAAAACACACCTACATACATACTTACATGCAAACTGTACATACACAATGTTTACACACATTCATACATATATTCACAGGGCCGTTTTATCCACTAGGTACAGTAGGCACTATGCCTAGGGCCTACGTACCTTTCAGGGGCCTACGAAAGTCTGAATGAGATATTGAAAAAATAAAAAGTTTAATGATTGAATTTAATGCTAAAGTAAAAATAGAAAATTTCAAATTCAAATTTTGTTATTTTCGTAATTGTACTGCAACAGTTTAGCCTTAGGATATTAACTTTAAGTTAAGCTGTGCAGCAGCCTAGACCTTTACGGATCTTTCCATTAACAAGATCACTAATAACGTCTTCAAATGTCATTTCCCGCATGTGATGGGTAATTAAGATTTTGTAACTAGATAATTAGAATTAGCATTAGTTTGAATTTCCTGGAATTTCTAAGCATTTTTATTATACCCAATTAACTAGAATTAGAATTAGCATTCAATTAATTAAGTAGTATTAGTTGCTGTCGTCAGAATACAAAAACAACACAAAAATGTTCTTTTACCAGTTTGACTATAATTACAAATATTTCAAATTATGACCCAACTCAAATTTCAAGGGTCTTCGTCCAATTTCTTCTTATTACTGTGAAAAATATTTATACTCGTATGAGATCGGACTTGCACTTTAGAATTATCAGGAGTTTTAAAATTTAAAGTATTGTGTTCAAACCTATTTCCTTAATAAATTGTAACAAATCTTGCAATATCAACTCCATTGATGCTGATGTTACAGGAACAACGCTATCTTTCAGATGCA
This sequence comes from Aporrectodea caliginosa, assembly GCA_020284085.1. NCBI lineage: Eukaryota > Metazoa > Annelida > Clitellata > Crassiclitellata > Lumbricidae > Aporrectodea > Aporrectodea caliginosa. The sequence goes on from JACEVL010000644.1 coordinate 116,244, forward strand.
GCTGGAAAACTCTGAGAAAGCCCATATCATTTTCTTGCTAGAAGCTAAGAACGTTATTGCTAAAAAGGCAATTTCCAATTAATTATACTTTTTTACTGATGGATTCGTTTATGTAGGACTAGGTCCTACAAATGTTTTCATAAACACGTGTCATAACTAAAGGCAATTCTTCGCTCAAAGTCGATATTATAAGAAAACTAAAATCTCAAAAAATTGGTTGATGTCTATTAGTTGCAAAAATTAAGTAAGGAAATATGTTGACAAGGTAATTATGAAGCTAATTATGACATTTCAATTAGAATTAGACAACTATTATTTAGAATTAGAATTAGCAAATATGTTAATTATATCAATTGAGAGATATTTAAAGATTGAAATGGAATAGATTACAAAGAATAATTGTTTGACTCTTTTATATGAAAAGTGAGTTAATTTTGACTCAAACTGTAAATATTAAATCCTCCTGAATAAAAATATCCTCCTGCAACAATCAGTTGTTTTTTTCTTTCATCGTAACAGGATCTCAGTGGCCTTCGGATCATCGTCCCTTCTTTTTCTTCTGTTGATGGACAAAGACTCCGATTCCATTTAAGATCGGAGTCCAATAGAATCACTCTATCACTTCCCGTTTCAGCCACAAACACTTGATCTTCTGAATCGAGTGAAAGATAACGAGGATCTTTCAGTTTTTGTGTTTCGTTTGAAGGAATAAAACGACGGATGGCCATTTGTCCATCTCTGGTCAATTCACTTAAGACCCACATCCTCTCGATTCTCCCACTTGGCCCACTCTCTCGTTCCTCATTTTCCATCCACTGGTGAAGGATGATGAAATTCCCGATGGATGTTTCCACTGCATGAATGGAGTTCTCTATATCTCTTGGTAACTGAATTGATCGCAGAAGTTTTGCGTCTGATCCGTAGATATTGAGAATGGGTGACCAAGAAGTGACTAACAATAAGTGACCATTGCTGGACACTGACAGAGCATGTGGCGCATAATCAATGGTCAGCCATTTGATGATTTCGTGTTGGTAATCTGTTTGTCTTGTAATCTTCCAAACGCATTTCTCTCTTTGGTCAGAGACGTAGAGACAACTTTCCTTCTCACAGGACCCAATGTCCTTAGGATCTTCGATCACATTTGTTTCAATTTCATCCAGAAATGGAAATGGATTTCGACCCTCAAAGACACGAATTACACGAGGAAATGGTTGACAGAGGAGGTAGATTTCATTTCGTAACTTAGTTACTCCACGCACAACTTCATTTCTTCCTATGTTGATTCTTTTAGTGAAGCTGACGGAAATTGGACACACGAATACTGAAAAAACCGAATTGTCATTTGTCATGTACTAATTAACTGTTAAAATAACGTTTCTCTATTGTGATTTTTATTGTAGTTGGCAGCTAACACTTTCTAATGTTTTACTTAGGCCGTTTATTATTCGTTATTTTTGTATATTTTTAATTTTATAATTGCAATAAAAGCGCATTTAGCAATTGCTGGTGCATTGGATGTCTTAGACTCGCAAATCGTTTATTTTACTCTCTGTCCTGTAATGGCTTTCACTGGCTACGAAACCCACTTTCTGGTTATTAGTAACTGCTGTTCATGACGCTCATTCATTCGTGCTGTTTATCTGTGACATGCCCCTTGATCCTATCGGCTGTTTATCGCCAACTGGCTCCACTGCCCGTTGTCAATCTGTGACCACCTGTTCCTCTCAGCTCTTCCTGTAACCACTTGTTCATCTCACCCCTTTTCCTGCAACTGTCTGTTCAGATCAATCACTTTCATATGTAGCCATTCATCGCTGTTCATTTGAAGGTGTCATATGAGATTGAAGCAAACTAGGGTGGCGTATAATGCGTATTTGAAATAAATATATTTAAAGTCTAAATTGCAGTACTCAGATAAAAAGCGTGTCTGTCTTACCTCACTTAAGTAAGCTCCATAATCAACATCGTTTCTACGCTTTTATTCTGTACTTTATCTTAGTTTGAACCGTGTTGTTTCATAACCACAATAGATTCCGTGTTTTGCTATTGTATTCTTCATGTGACCTACTAGCAATTCATGCCTTAAATATTCTGCTGCATGAACACACTATGAGTACCTTGACGATAAAAAAATAGCACCTAATAATAACCTTTCTTATTAGAGAAGGTATCTTTCTCTATAACTAACCTTTGTCCAACCTATCTTTCTGTTTGTAGTTTCAATTTTTTTACTCTATTCATAAACTATCAACCATTTTTTCAGTATCAACCTATTGCTGATTTCATTCACCGAGGAGTTGTATGATGATAATATTTTTTAAGGTTTCACATAAGAACTTACCAAATGTTTTCTGGAATTGATTCTGATCGATGTAGATCACTATTGCTTCAATGTTTTCAGAAGTAGATGGTCGAATATTTTCAAAACCAAAGAATACGTCATTCGGCTGATTCAATTCATACAGCCTCTGAATACATTCAATGGCTGCTTGTGTACGACACCAGATTCAAACGACCACAGTCTGTCTGTCCAGTTGAGGGTTGAGAAATTCTATCTCTTCCTCCTTCAGCTGACGGATGAGGTCATCAGTTTGATGCAATATTGATTTGGTTCTAGTTCGAAGGTCGCTGATTCTTTGAAGAAGCAACTGTGGGTCCATGGATTCTGTGTATGTTGTTCCACAATTTGAAATGTCGACTTTTATTACAACTAAAAACAGAAAAATTTCAGCACATGCAGAAGTTATTGCTGAGGTATTATTTTAGTTAAGTGCAGTTTTGTTAAAATTATCAGAAATCGAATCACGAAGTCTTTTGTTCCCGTGGCTCCTCTGTATTTTTATTTCATTTCAAGGCTCTGTAATTGAAATCGATTTCCGAAATCTAATTTCTGGCAAATTTGGTACTATCCCAAACACACGACATTGATTTTCGTAGCAAATATAAATATTATTCAACATTAGCGAAATATGTTAAGCGAAGGAGAAGGAGAAAGGTCCGGTAAAACGGAGATAATGAATTACTTAGTTTCCATTTTTGTATGAAAAGGCATTAAACCAATAGTCCTTTTTTTGTTGTGTATGGTGAATGGCGGAGCAAACAGCAAAACAGGAGGATGGACGGATCAAGTGTGAAGAGAAAGACATTCAGACAGAAAGCGCCTTTTATCTAAGAATTGCAGTTTAAACTTTCCATGTATCTATTGAATAGCGCATTAATACCACCTTAGCTGTTTTCTTTCAAACTCGAAGCTTTTTAATCGTGAATTTACTGTCCTTCTAGAGGTCCTGACAAAAGTGGAAGAATGGTTGTTCCTTCGCAGATACAGTTAATCATAAGACTGTGCTTTTGTACAGGTTGTGGTCTCCTGGAGTTGTCGTGGTAGTGGCCCGATGGCAGAAGTGGAAACTTGGACGATGAGGTTTCTATTGACGAGCTTACGTACAGCAACCAATACCTCCTTGTTTCAAATCTCCAATCCTCCATTTTACATCAGTGTGCTTATACTGCTGCCATAGGTTTACTGACAAGAATAGCAGTAAAAGCCATGGCCTTGTTTTCACTTGACTACATTGTATGATCCAGTGGCTAGGTTACCCAATGCCCATGTCCATCCCGTTGCTCAGACCGCTGCCAATCCGTCTATCTCCTTATTTCTTTTTCTCTATCTGTCTGGCCATTTCGCCCTTTTTCAAAATTTTATGTTAGGCCTACAAACTACACCATAATGACCTGCTTTTATATGATCCCCTCATAACACCGGTGTAATAAATCCTTGCTGTAATTTAATGATGCTAGCACTGAAGTTTCTATCGTAATTTATACGCTGACTTTGCAAAACCCGCAGGACAAAATTAGTTATAGGCCCTACTTAATTACCTCAAGATCACAGAATAATCCTCGTGTAATTGGGTTTGAATGTATACGTATTACGTAGTATTATAATGAAGAAAACAAAACATGTTAATCATGATCTTGTAAATGAAAATTTGTTCTATGAACCTCCTCCGTTTCTGATGACCTTTGTCACTGCTGTTTGGTTCGTTTGTCGAAGAGACTTTATGAAAGTTGAAAACTTTTTATCGTCAAAGGATCCCACAACGTGCAAAAGTTCTGCGTTTTTATCTTGTATTGAACGTTGTCGTTGAATAAAGAGACGTTGTTCTTCCGTTATGCAGTTGAGAGAAAACAGTGAATCAATGAACTCGTCATTCGGCTGGATATTTTCTAAGAGATAATTTCAGTTGTTTCTAATGATCGCACATCGTTTCTTGGTTTTTTCATAAAAATCTGAAAATATCAAAACACCGCTACGTATGCGTGATAACAGAACCATGTTATATTGGAACACTTTTTAGCGCGATACATTTGACTAGAGGGGTCATCCATTAATTATTTCAACAAAATGGGGAGGGAGGAGGTTTGAAAAAGTTTGACAGTTGTTGACGTTTGACAAGACGGAGGGTTGTTCAATACAAATTGACGTCAACAATGCTTTTGTAATTAATCAACACAGACCCTTCAGAATAGCAGCTTAAATATTAAATAATAATACGGCTAAACGCATTCGAATTCGCATCCTGATCCGAAATTAATAGCGGATTTCGCGGCGCAATGCTCCATGTGGCCTAAACCTCGTCGGCTATTAACGGCGGATTTCACCAGCCAACTCGCTATCTCGACGTATTAAAACCAGAGTCAAAAGCATTCTCAGTTTGAAAAAGCGGTTTATCATCAAACTGTGTCTGCAGTTTCTGAACTCACATGTACTGAACCATTTTGTTTTTAAGGCGGGGGGGGTGCTCAGACTATTGACTTAATTTTATTAGGGGGTCCGTGAATGTATGACAGTTGTTGACAAGGGCGAGGGAGGGGTCAAAAACTGCCTAAAATTTGTTGACATAATTAATGAACGACCCCAGAAGTAAATATCGAACCTCTGTGCCTGCAGACTTTCGATTCGACAGAGGAGTGAGTGTGAAATGATGGTTTAAGTCACTTGGCGAAACTGCCATCGACCTAGCAAAGACTATATAAGCCCAGCCCAAAAGTTTGTTTGACACGCCCCAGACCAGTAGGTTCAACGCACCTGCAATCTGGCCGATCCACTACCGCCTACCCACCATGGTTGGACTATCCAAACATCCATATATATGGCAGCTGACCAGACAGCTCGACGGGTGTCTCCTGTCCATTGGTGCATCCCGCGAAGATGGAAACCCGCAATTGCTGCAACCTCTTTGATGAACGAGGTGCGGAGCTGTTCTTGACCACGGGACCACGGATCTCTTATGGATATATTATAGGCTTTAATGGTCAGATAATTCTCGGCTTCATCCAGAGCAGCTGAGCACTTGCAAAGCAGGCGATGCTAAATATATATAGCAGTTGCGCTCTCGTGAATAAGGTCGCATGGTCAGCAAGGCAGAACCCTCCACGTTCACATTGAGACGTTTTAGCCGACAGAATCTTCTCCGATGCGTTTGATCCTCAATTTTTGGATTAGTTATCATCAGAAGAATGAATTCAAAGCTCGTTTTTCTCGACTCTTGCTCTGTGTCAAGGACTGTGATTTCCGAATGCATTTTTCTGGACACGAAAATCGATTGATTCTAGACTCCAGGTGTCTACGACGACCATGTTGTTGATACCTGTTTGCCACTTCGGCCAACTTTTCGCGGATTTTTCTCGATAATTCTCAATTGTTCGACGTATCGGATTTGTCTTTTCAACGAAGCTTCGTCGAAATTTGACCGGTTCCATTTTTCTGGGGTGAATGGTTACTTTATCTGAGATTCTTGTCCAGACATTCAGACCTATTTACGCCATCTGTGAATCGGAAATCTTGGTGAACGAGAAGAATTTTTCGCCGACCGTCAACTAACGAGAGTTATGTTCAGTGACCAACGGTCTGTCCTGTTCGGGAGATCGAAGGATGCTTAGTCTTCGTCATCTTTGGTGCAACTTGGTCCAGGAACTCTGAAAAAGTGTGTCAACTGTTAACTCTGGATGGTAGGCTACTACGTAGGTTTGGCTATCTGTGTATGCGAGGGCCGAACAATGGTTAAGAAGATAATTATCTCGCCTTCCAGCTAACTGGGAAATGTTTGCTTTAAATACAAATGGTTTCTTTAAACGATTATAGTATAATTGAAGCCAACGAAAGCGGAGCTATTGTGTGGTACTGAAAAGACGCTATATGAAGTGTCTAGATAAGTCACTAAACTTATACTCGACGATAATGACACTCTGACAGTTTTCAGATTCTATTAAAATATTTTACCAAAGTAATTGATTGTGGTCGAGGTTAATAAGTATGACGGTAAATTTAGGAAGACATCTCACCTTTCAGGTAACGCCAGATTGCATTCTGGAACCGTTGTCTGCTAATTCTTCGATTGAAGCAAACGTCGACTGATATGAGAGACTTCATAACTTCTTCGTCTCTTTGCTTTATTGATGAATTCAGTATCCAATGCAGATAGGACTTTTGTAAGATATTGTTCAACACCTCCAGTGGATGATCGTACATCTCAAAGGTGAAACGATACAACATTTACAGTGGCAAACAATATTAATATTTTATGATTATTTGATTTAAAGTTAAGTAAATTAAGCAATCATGGATTTGAAGCGGATAACAGGAATTTGAACCAGTACAATTTACAAGTTAAAGTTCTTCCAACGATCATTTTAAACTTTATGAAGTATCCAGTTAGACAGTGTAATCACTATGCCAAATTTTACAACTCATGCACTAAGTATTTTTTGCTCTGACATTTCTGTTAGTATCTTAAATAATTAATATCCATGGCTTCTGATAGCCTCGTGTGGTGTTAATTGAAAGAACTACCATTTAAATTTTCTATCTCAGAAATATTGTCTTGAGCTTCAATCGAGTCTCGTTTGCTCATTATTCTTTCTAGTCTTCTTAGTCTTGCTTATCTCTGATCCTTAATTATTATTAGTTTCGTAACTGACCCCTGCACAATTGATAGTTGTTGGTCTGTGTTCATGTTTGATTGTTCATGTATTATTTCCGTGCTCTCAGCATTTTGTTCTGAAGGTCTTGAATCTTGTGCATATTCACAGATAAACGATTAGCCTCATTGTCAAGTATAAGTACCTTTAACTAAAAATAATTGTAGTTGTAATAGTTGTAAGTAATAAAAATGATAAATAAGAACGGGAGGAAGCTATGCACTCCACCATCAAACAGTCTGTTAGGGAAAGACAGATAGGGATAAGAGAAAACTGCATACAGCAAAAGAAAGGCTTTGTGAGATTGAAGTCAGGGCGTTGAAGAGCTGACAGAACTATCATAATGGTCCTTAACGCCTAATAGAGAATAATAATATTGTTGTTTATCAAGTTGGGGAAATCTAGTCACAGGTGATTTGATAAATGTAGATATCTATTCACAGTAAACAAGAATTAGGCCTAGTATGATTTGATATATGATAGTCAAGAAGACTGACAACGATGTTTATTATGACCTCTTAATGTGCAATAAGACTTGACAGCGATTTTCATCATCCAATAGCATATGTCATGAATTCTAATAATACCTTTTAGCCTATATTCAATTTAGATATAATTATAGTCTAAAGATTTACGTTACATGATTCTACTAATCAACGATCAAATACATGGCTATTCATTTGATGTATAAATCTAGTTTACAAACCTCATTGTCCATGAAACACGGAACCTCAAACTGATGTCTGTTAGAAGACATGTCCGACAGTTAATGCATGCTGTCCAATTCTTGATCAGTACAGTCTGGCTTCCTTAACTAAGGCAGGGAACGCTTTTTTATACCGTGGTCTGTAGGTGGCGATAGCGGCACGCACCAATCACGTCCAGAAGACTTGCTCTTCTAGGCTGGGACTACACGTATCTGTTAGTCTACCTTATGCAAATTTAAGTAGATCCTAGATGTAGTATACATTACTCTATTGCTTACATATACAAATAAACTTCACTACAGAACTATGGATTAGCTATCGAGAAAGCTCGAGAGCCAAACATACAAATTGGTCTCGGTGTTAGTCCAATTCCACAGGGACGGCTTGGGAACCTTGGGTGGGACGATTAATTTAGTTTAGTTTAGTTTATTCAGAATCGAACAGTAAAAAAACGATCGAACAGTATGGATGATCAAAGAACATAGCAAGTTAAACAGTCTCAGAATTGTTCATCAATGATCCTATGTAGTAAACGATTCAATGGGGAGAAGAAGCTGACTCAGCTTATCTAGTCATCCCCATAATTATTATGTTAGCAATAGAATATTCCATCAACAAGATGTACTGTGATCGTATGTAACCAAACGTATGAGACAATGAAACACAACTGTTCGAGTGTCCAACAATACTTAGTGAATGCAGTCAGTACAAATCAATCAAATAGTTTTTATAAGTACTTTTAAATGCTATTAATGAATGTGACTCACGTATGTTAGTATTAATCGAATTCCATAACTGTGGGCCTTTAACTCTAACAGAAAAATATCGGACATTTATTCTGCAGACCTCAGATCGATAGTTCTGCCTATATCTGGTGTTATGGTCATGTATTACGGCATTTACAAGAAAGTAGTTACTAAATAGTGCAGGGAGCATTCCCACTTGGTGCCGATACATTAAGACTGCCAATTGTAATTTATAGATGTCATAAATTGTTAATAACTTGAGAGATTTAAACAGACTTGAGCTCTCAGTTGCATGGTGGACTCCACAGATAGTTCTAACTGCCCTCTTTTGTGATAAAAATACAGGCTTAAGCATGCTCTGATAGCCACCAGCCCAAACTAAAGTACAGTAATTTAGATATGGCAATAGAAGAGTTGTATATAATAACTTCAAGGATGAGCTTGGCAGAGACCATTTAAGTTTAAAAATTATTCCTGTAATTTTGGAGACTTTATTTAACACATGCTGGACATGGGCTTTCCAGGTAAGGTTCTCATCAATGATGACACCCAAAAATTTGACTGTGGACACCCGGCATAATTGAGTGTTATCAATGGTTAAGATAGGGTTAAAGGATTCAGGTATCCTTGTTCTACGACTTTTAAATAACATATAGTTAGATTTCTTAATATTCAAAGATAGCATATTAACTTGAAACCAACAAGACAAGTGGCTTAATTCTAAGTTCATTGTGTGGAAGAGGTCATAGTAATTTTTGCTAAATACAAATGCAGAGGTGTCATCTGCAAACAGTACCAAGTTCAAAACCAGAGAGCAATTTGTAATATCATTTATATAAATTAAAAATAATAAAGGACCCAATACAGAACCTTGCGGAACCCCACAGAGTAAGGGCGCCATGTTGGAGAGAATACCAGCATAAGAGACTTGTTGAAATCTGTTAGTGAAGTAGGACTTAAGCCATTCTAAAGCAATACCGCGGATACCATAATGGTGTAATTTTGCAAAAAGTATATTATGATTTAAAGTGTCGAAGGCTTTCGACAGATCGAGGAATACACCCAGTGTACAACTGCGGTCATCCATAGCTTCCGAGATTTTATCTATAACTTCGATGATAGCTAAGTTAGTAGAGTGATTCTTCCTAAATCCAAATTGTTTATCATATAAAATATTATTAACTGTTAGAAAGTCATAAACACGCTTATACATGACCTTCTCTAATATTTTTGAGAAGCAGGGTAATTTTGAGATGGAACATAATTCACCACCTCACAACAATCCCCTGTTTTAAAAATAGGGGAGATGTTAGCAATCTTCGTGTTTTGAGGAACAATGCCCGTAACTAAAGATTGATTAATCAAATGAGTCAACGGCGGAGATATAAAGTTACCAAACTGTTTTAAAACATCGACCGGTAAATCAAGAGAACCACTAGCTTTGGTATTCTTCAGGTTAGCTAGAATGTCCTGGATTTCAGACTCGGTGGTAGGGGTTATGAACATAGAGTTAGAATTCTCTAGTTTTAAGTATTTACGATACGAGGAAGAAGAAGAGGTGGGTATATCAGCAGCCATTTTTTGACCAATTGTGGCAAAATAATTATTAAATGTATTTGCAATTACAGTAGGGTCGTCTACTATCTTATTATCAATCCGTAGTGTGGTAGTCAACTGTTTTAACCCATTCTGGTGCAGCGCTTCCTTAATGACCCTCCAAACTCCCTTTAAGTTATCTTTATGATAATCCAACCTTGATACGTAATATTGTTTTTCACATTTACGTAGGATGATTGTAAGTCTATTTTTATAGGTTCTATACTTATTAAAAGATTCAACCGTTTTATGTTTAAGATAATATTTATATAACGTATTTTTCTTCTTGCAAGATTTTAATAATGATTTAGTTAGCCATGGTTTAGTTTTAGTTTTATATATTCTATGTTTATGTTGCTCAAGTGGGAAACTAGCATTATAAGCTCTATTAAGTTTATCATTTAATAGGATCGATATGTCATCAGGATTGCTGAGATTATAAATATCGTTCCATGTTTCATTTTCAAGCAAAGTATAAAGGTGAGCAGTTGCCTGTTCATTATTAGGTCGGCTCATTACAAATTTATTTTTCTTACTTAGGTCTATTTTACAGTCTAAGATTACGAAAATAGGTAAGTGGTCGCTGATAACTGCATATAAGATGCCGGGGTATTCATTCAGTTTCAGTGTATTAGAAAATATATTATCAATTAAAGTTGAGGAATGACCTGTTAGTCGAGTAGGCATAGTGATTAGTGGCCGAAAGTAAGCAGAAGACATGTTATTTAGGAACTCATTAGTGAGGTGGTGTGAGTTAATGTTAAGTAAGTTAAGATTAAAATCCCCACAAATATAGCAGGGTTTCTTAAGTATAGGCAAGGAGTTCATTAGAGTCTCTATATCCAGGTTAAAAGTGGTGACATCAGAATTTGGGGGTCTATAGAGGGAACCAATCATAATATTAGAGCTGTTGGGCAAGGAAATATTAACAAATAAATATTCAAGCAGGCTATTAAAAGTGCCATTAATATTAATAATTTGGTCCTGAAGGTTTTCATCAACCAGAAGTGCAACCCCACCTCCCCTACCAGAAGTTCGAGATTTAGCAAAGGTAATATAACCTGGGTAAATAATTTGGTCTTCGTTATCAAATGTAGACCATGTTTCAGTGAGAGCAATAATATGGAATTTACTTTTTATGTTTTTGATATAAGTCCATAAATTATTATGATTTCTATTATAGCTGCGAATGTTAAGGTGGAGGATTTTAATATTATCTTGGAGATTACTGCAGTTAATCATTTTATTAAAAGTATCCTCTGAGTAATATTTCGACAGTGATCTGGTTATGGGATTAAAGAGATTTAGGTCTGGGTCAAGGTCATCATTCCCCGTTATAGCTACTTCATTATATATATTAAATGGATTAATTTCATTATCAGTTATAGCATCCATGCTTAATGCAAAGTTTACTCTTACATCAGTATTCATGCTCAGTATTCATGCTTTTAATACATATTAAATGACCCGAGTAGCTATGGCTTGCTGACATTTAGAAGGTCATGTGGTCTGTTGCCAAAATGAGGCAATATGAAGTCTTTATACGACGTGCATGTAGGCATACATAGTACGTTGTCGATACAAAATTATCAGAAAATGAAATACGTTATCGTTGTAAAATATCATTTAGGCCTATACTCATAAAATGTTCTGCAGATTGGCTTTGTTAGGATAGTTACTAATTTAACCAAGAGTCTATAAGCCTAAGTGATGTTCAGTTATAGGCCTATTCAGGCTTTCATTCCCCAATGCACAATACGTGAAGGTTGTAAAGACCGCAGTTGAAAATTAAAAGAAATTTATCTTCAGATTTCAAATGATCTTGTATCAAATAATTCGTACTTTGCATTTGATTAGGCTACTCCTCAACGCAAATAAGACGATTTGCTTGGTAATTATGTGATAGGTCTCATCTATCAAGGCCATAATATGCATTTGTTGAAAAACATATAGCCTACAGTTGCAAGGATGATTTTCCATCCTCTTCATTCCTGACACTCCCTTATGCAAGCTCAGATGATTATGATTGTGCTTGGTCGGAATATATCGGAGCGACTCAAACTAGCGTTCAAAGTTTGCATCCACGTTTGAAAGGACTTGAGCGTATGGCTTAAAGATGCCTACACCAATGAAAGTGTTCATGATGTTAAACTTGTTGCTTTGTTATAATATATTATAAATAAAATTAGTGGACAATCTTACTTTAGTGGCAGATGGAGCTTCATTATGTTCGTCTGTTTCATGCATCGGATTTAGGTCTATAAATTGAAATATTGAAATATTTATTTAAATGCTTTTCGTCTTAACATTTAGTCTAAATTTATCCGTTTTGAAAAGTTTTGTTCGCCTTTTCTTTCACTGGGGTATAATTATTTGGATAACACGGAATCGTTTGATTTCGTCACCAAATGGATATTCAACACTAAGCACCTACTAAACCTGCTAACTCTAAATTACTTACTGACTCTAGACAGCAAGAACCTTTGCATATCACATTTAGGATGGTTCCTCAACTTTGGCAAATAAACCAGTCGAGAAAAATCAAAGTCTCAACATATGATATCATTCCGCAAAGCAGGGGTGAAAGGCTAGCATAATGTTTATCTTATGCACTGCCATTCTTTAGTTGATGAATTAAAATGTAGACCGAAAAACCGAAGGATCGATTGTAGGGCCTACACTTGGCACTTCTAATAATGTGCTGAAAGGATGCTTTCCAACTAGATGTCTTTGAGACCCAATGGCTGCGGTCTTATGCACGGGAAGGTACAAAGTGATCCAGTTGACTAAGAGCTTATTTTTTATACAGAAATCAGTCCAAATATTGGCCACGCAACGTGTCGAAGCCATGCTCGAAGTTGGAGTTCTATTCCTTACTGAAACTGATTGGTTGAACTTTGAAGTTTTCATCGAATCAAGAGACATTGGTAGTATTGAAACAAAATGACAACTTTGTCAACATCCAATTACCCGATTTTTAGGCGTCATAGGAGGTCATGCTTTAACCTGAAAGCTTAATTAGTATAAGTATCTCGACTTGATCCTTTCTAAAGACATAGGCAAAAAGCTAGCTAGGATTACTGTTTAGAAACAGCAAAATGCACTGCACAGGATTGTAGCGATGCCTGACTGAGGCGCAAACACGAACACCACAACCGATTCACTGTTTGATCTTCCAATCTTTGGTCAACAATTATTGCAGGCAGAGTTTCCCGAGATTGTTTGTACTCCATTGAAGGCCATTCATCAAGTGTCGTCGGCATTGTTTAACGTCATTTTGCTGCCCAGCATTGTTTCCACATTGCTAATATTCATCCTATGTAGACTACTCAAGAAGATGATGATAACAAGGAAACTCTGGATGTTGGGCCACTGTGTGCATCGCGAAGGCAAATAAGGCACCAAGTAAGTGAGTACGTATGTACTTTACTGAACCGCCCGCAAATGCACTCCGGGAACATAAGATAAATCACAAATAATCATAAAATGCAAACACAAGACAGACGTCTTTGGAGCTGAGAAAGAGTAAGGAGAAAGATCAGCAAGTGAGTCATTTGTATAGCATTCTCGTGATCAAACCAAAACCGGGTTAGTGCGTTATTACGCGGGATCTCTCGCTTATGCGATCGATGACGTAATGAGTAGGTAATATTCTTTATTGGAGGCAGTAGACAACCTTGGACATGACTGGGCTGTGAAGCACGGAAGAGAAAAGGGAGGAATCGGCACGGCCACAGAGACCATTGAAAGTCTCCTGGTCAGCAGGCAAAAGCTTGACCAGTACCATTTTACGCATTATTGCGTTGAAACACACGCACTGGCCAGCATTAGCAAAGCTGGACCATGCATGAGGTGACCCAAACTGCATCACATAGGCGTGTCCCCGAGAGACCATGGGCAGTAAGGATACGCATCGCATAGAGCGATTGGCTGGCCTTAATTATAAATCCGGGCAATATGGGGTCAAAACGAAGCCTATCATTTGTGGCTACCCATAGAATAACAGATTCTACCACCATATCTATTCCAAAGAGCTTTGATAACCGGACTCGAAGAGTTGAAGAGACCGGCAGGAAGTCCCATGGACAGTTGAACCCGAACGATGGAGACCTGCTCACTGAACGACTGGCTACACATAGTCTGGAGACGATTTCACGTCAGGGACGGTTTCCAAAACGTATTGTAGACTTCAACGCTCCAGAGAAGCGCATGATGGCGGTGATGATGATGATAACGACATTGACAATTAACTTGATGCTTACTTCACTGCTGCTGTTGCTGTTCTCGTTCGAAGCTCCCATCCCCAAATAAATAGATAACTTTTTGCCACTGAAGTTAATGCAAGTAATTAGCAGAACCATCTCATGTCGTGTGACGAATAACATCCGTAAAACAACTGACATAATTATGAGATGTAAATCTGACACCGCTTCCAATGGTCTTGTGTAGTGACGATTGGTTTGGTTTGGTGGTCTATGTTTCATAAGGCTAAGGCATATGATTAGAGAGCAGCATATATAAAGCTCGACAGAACCTCCACGCATTCGTTGAAACTTAAAATTGCCTGCTATTAAATTCTATTTTCTAGTAGTAAATTATGTCCTCATTCGCGAATGCAGAAGTTACCATTAGACGCACTGAACCGGATCTATCTTAACCTACTGGGTCTAAACTTGCATTGCTTTTCAACCGAATATTATCAAATTTACGTCATCGATATTTTTCTATTTAAACAAATAAAGTTGTTTCTTTGTGCTTACCTAAGGGAAATTGCAAAAGCGAATCATAAATACCGCCATATTCCAGTAAATAATATTCGCTGTTGAAATATGAATTGCAACATGTAGGCCTATCGTAGATGATTTCCGTGTGTTTTCCATTGTCGTCGATTTCTGTGTGTTTTCCTGCACAGGCGCCCATAGTGTTCGTATATAGAAATAAATTTTAGGAGTTCTTTATATTTGATACTATTTGCTTTACTAAACAAAACAATGTTTTTTTCACATAACAAACGTTAACCTCATCAGAATTTGCCTGCATATGAAGAATGGTTACAGATGTAACAGAAACATTATATGTGATGAGTCATAAAAAGTACAAAGACTTCCTGCGTGAATTCCGTTTATTTTTAGCAGAAGCTTTTCTGACACTTCATAACCAAATCTAATAATATATGCCTGTCATAGGGACAGGTCCGTACGCGTAAAATTGAAAACAATTTGTGGGCAGAGAGAAGAACCAGAGTCATTTTGATCAAAGATATCGCCGACTAGATATAGCTAAGAACCTACTTTGCGCTCCATTTAGTCATCTCTGTTTACTTTTCAGAGTGTTTCCTTAGATATTTCACATAATATTATTTGATTGCTTTTAAATTCTTGAGATGTTACACGATGAACCCTATGTTCGTCTTATCTCGCTAGACTTTTCACGTGCCTTTGACACGGTTAGGCACTCTTACCTATCTGAACAACTTGCTCTATTGCCAATACCTGACTTTCTGTATAATTGGATCTTATCCCTATTGAAAGACCGTCAGCATTGTACTAAATTTCTCGGCCAAGTCTCAGCCTTTTGTCGGATAAATGCTAGCATTATACAGGGCTCTGGTCTCGGACCTTCTGACTTTGTAGTAGCTATTTCAGGCTTGAAACCTGTGCATCGCAGTAATAGGTTGCTTAAATACGCTGATGATAGCTATATTCTCATTCCAGCATCTGCTATTACCTCCACTTCGTCTGAACTTCAAAATGTTGCCAATTGGGCACTAACTTGTAATCTTAAATTGAATAACAATAAATCCAAAGAGATGGTATTTAGGCGCCCGCGGTCTAAATTACTTGATCTTCCTCTCTCTATACCAGGTATTTGTAGGGTATCTGAGTCTGTTATTCTAGGGGTAACCATTTCGGATAGACTTAGTTTTGACCCCCATATTGACCGAATCTGTATTAAGGCTAGCCAATCGCTCTATGCGATACGCATCCTTATTGCCCATGGTCTCTCGGGGATGCGCCTTTTTGATGTAGTTCGGGCAACCTCGCTGGCTCGCCTCCTGTATGCTTCCCCTGCTTGGTACGGCTTTGCCAATGCTGGTCAGCGCGCGCGTATTAATGCAATAATACGCAAAATGGTACGGCTAAAGTTTTTGCCTGCCGACCAGATAATGTTTGATGACCTCTGTCGCCGTGCTGACTCTTCTCTTTTCTCATCTGTGCTTCACAACCCTAGCCATGTTCTTAATGGTCTACTGCCTCCTATAAAGAATGTTAAGTATTCTCTCCGTCCTCGTTCACATAACCGTGAGATCCCACATGCTGACGCATTAACTAGATGTGGTTTTATTACGCGTATGTTATTTTATTGATTTTATTGCTAATCTTTCTTTTTACTATTACCTTAATCTCATATATGCATAGATGTCTGTTTTATTGTATTTTATGATATTTTTGACATTTGTGATTTTGTGATTCATTCTGATGTTCCCGCAGTGCGTTTGCAGGCGGTTCAATAAAGCACGTACTTACTTACTTACTTTTACAGTACTATTGTGTGAGTGCATATTGGTTTAAGTTGCAATTGAAGTCTTTTATGCGCTGTAAGCCTAGGTCAAAAGCTACGTTGTTAACAAGGGTTAACAGGCTAAGTAAAAAAAACCTTATGTCAAGCAGCGCTCATATTTTCAGAAATATGTTTTAAAATCTTCGTTTTAATATTTTCAAACTGACAATTACGCTGTATTATTACAATTCAGTATGAACGGACGATAACAAGTTATTACATGAGTCGAATTTAACTGTATACGGGTGCCATTCAAGGCGACCATCACGTCCTACATCTCATTTCACCAATGCGCCATCTCGCGAATGATAGGCTGAGTAGACCTTTGGGAGGCTCGGGAAGCGATCCCGCTACCTATAGTATACTGCTCTTCACGCCAGTGATTTTATCACTACTCTATGGACCCCACGCCCCCAATGGACAGTTGTTTTAAAGAGTTTTTGGCTTAGGGAAAGCCCAACACTGTTCTCAGTCTCCTTAATTAGTCACTTCAGGTTTGTTATATGGAAAATGTGTGATATTGCAGACGAGATAATCGTGAATAGGCTGGTGCTCTCAGCTTAGCTTTAGAGTTTCTAGCGCTTTAAAAATTTAAAGTTTACGATTACGATCGTTCTAGTAACTGCCGGGGCCGATCATCTACCAGCATACTCGCTCTAAAGGTTTAACACCAGGACGGCAGAACAGATTCTGCTTGAATCCATGAGGTCGCTGGTGACTGAGAATGCGAAAGATATGTTTTTGCCCGGAAACAACCTGTGAACGGCACACTTTCAGGTAATAATAATAATAATAATAATAATAATAATAATAATAATAATAATAATAATAATAATAATAATAATAATAATAATAATAATAACACCAGATACTCAAAATACTCAACCCTCCCTGCCACGCATGAATTCGTCCCAGTGGCCATCGAAATCATTGGGCCCCATAAACCGCACCGGACTAGAATTCTTACAGGAGCTGGGCCGCCGTATCACTGAGGCAACGGGAGACCCGCGCGAAACAAGTCACCTTTTTCAGCGTCTGTCCGTTTGCACACAGCGCTTTAATGCAGTGGCATTTAGAGGCACTTTTGATCAGCACGATGGGGACGAGAACCTTTGACACAGTAGTTTAGTTTCTTAAAGCCTGAGGGATCTTTCTACCTCGGGCGAAAAATTATAATAATAATAATAATAATAACAATATAATAATAATAATAATAATAATAATAATAATAATAATAATAATAATAATAATAATAGTAATAATAATAATAATAGTAATAATAATAACGACAATTTATATTATTATTTTTATTATTATTATTATTATTAAGGAGTATTCATATAGCGCCCCTTCAAAGTAATCTACTCAGAAGCGCTCCCAGTCCAACCACGGCTAAACAAGACAGTCTTGAGGTTTACAAAGAACGTAGTGGTGTGACCCTAGGCACTAGGTGGAGTGCAACAGGGAGCCCAATCCAGGTCCTAGGGCCAGCGACCGAAAAAGAGCGCCGCTGCTTTATGGTAGTCCGCGAGCGAGGCACTAAGAGTTCGGCTTGATTAGCTGATCGGAGAGCAGAACGCCGCTGGACACCAGAGGTGGAACAACAGAGTTCCCGCAGGTATAGGGGAGCGATACCCTCCATGCAGCGACAGACCAGCGCAGAAACCCTATAGGCGATCCGCTGCGGAAATGGAAGCCAGTGTAGTACATTCCGCATATACTCTGAGATGTGACCAAATTTTGGGATTCGCCCAATAACACGTGCCACCGCGCGCAAAACCCGCTCTATGCACCCAATCCGGACTGCTGGGAGCCCATCATAGAGGGCACTGCAATAGTCGAGGCGAGAGACCACAAAGGCGTGGACGAGGGTGGAAGCAGCAGAAGTAGGAGATAGAGAGAGAGCCGTAACGCGGCCATACCGCTACAAGGGCGCCTCACAAACGCCTAGCAAGCGGAATAAGCCTCAGCGCACAAATATGTTTTGAGCTGAGATTTGAATAAGCCAATCTGATGACGGGTGGAAGACTGTTCCAGCAACTAGTACAGCGGCCGAGAAAGAGCGATCGCCGAAGTGCGTCCTCATCCTCCGTACGCGTAGGTCGGTCTGCTTTAGCGATCTAAGTCGCAGCCCAGACGCAGAGGAATGAGTCTCGCTAAATAGTCACGCAGGTATTCAGAAACTGCTTCATGAAGTGCTTTGAATACAAGCAAACAAAGCTTGAACTCGATGCGGAAAAGAACAGGAAGACAATGCAAAACATCGCATAGGAGCGGCGTGACATGATCATATTTCCTTCTAATATACAGAACAGCCTCGCTGTCTGTCCAAGAGCACCCGGGCGCGCCAACCGTTGCAGCGGTCTACTTGAGAGATGACGCAAGCAGCGATGGCTGCTCTAGCCGCCTCGAAAGGCAAGGACTTGATTTAGGTTCTGATGAGACGGAGCTGACGAAAGCAACAGCCGACCGGCCACGCAACATGGTGCCTCATGGACAGGTCAGATCCAAGGTACTAATACCAAGAAGATAACAGAGGAGACAGCAAAAACAGTGACAAATAGAATTTTTAAAAATCAAGAAAAAGAAAATGGCAACGGACGATGAAGACGAAAATTAACATGAATTTGAAGATGATGTTTCAATGTAGCTGCAAGAAAGCGAAAGGCACAGAATTGCAGCTACCATTGTGTTTATGAACACTCTCTCGATGCATAGACTTTGGTATTCAGCGGGGGTAGATTTCATTTCTGTATGAACGATGTATGTGTTCGATCCCCGTTAGAGTTTGTATCCTAACAGATAAGAAGCCGTCGTGGTTTCTGGACGAAACAGTGTCTTTCTGAAAAGTCCCTGGCTCGTGTTGCCGGGGGTCCTTTTCGATCGATTATGCCAAATTGGTGTTCCATCTTTTGCAACCCTGTTTGAACTCCTGAATGCACCACGTGACCATACCCACGCGGAGAAATCTACATAAACTTTGGATCCAAGATTTGCACCATTCGATGTGAAATCGCAGAATCGCTGAATGGCTGGTAAACATTGTGTTGGGATTTCAGTATGAGAATTTGCACTTCGTTCTCGGTATGTTCATTATGGACTTCGCTGAACTATATTTTATTATTACATCTTCGTTTACCTGTTACTAAATTTCATTTCATACATTGAATTAATTTTATATGTTGATCGAATAGACCCCTCCTTCCAAGAGTTAGCTTCCCAGAGCAAGTAATAAAACGAGAGCAAGCAGGGTAGCCTAACACCAAAAAGAGAATCACAAACTTGATATGGACAATTTCCTTCCAGAAGAAATTTGGCCAGGGCTGTTATTGCGGAATATGTTGGGGACGAAGTCCATCCGGGCCTCCTTGTCACAAAAGTATGCTCAGAGTAAATGCGCTAAAGCAGGATATCACGAGAGATGCGCTAAAAAATCCATAAGGTTACGGACGGAAGTAACGGTAGAGGAGATCAATGTGACCACTCCTTGGGATGTTTCCCAAGATCTTCGGATTTTGGGGTCGACTTGAGATTTGGGGATTTTGCATAGCAATATTGGGATTTTTACTAAGGGCTACAGATTAGTTTTTAATGTACTTTTCAACAGTGGCAGCGAATCAGATTAGAAAAAACTCGCTAAGCGGATCTGTCCGAAAGACGTTTATTAGTATTGTTTCTTATAAACGTCGTAATTTGTTAATTCAGTGTTACGCTCCGGTTTTTTTCTTTGCCAGTTCTTAGCTAGGCTCTTTTGTGAATAATTCTGATTGCTAAAACGCATTTCATATTCAGCACAAGTTTTTTCTTTTCAGTAACTTGGGATTTTTGGCACACTTTTTGCCCATTTTGGGATTTTTCTGGCAGAAGATTGGGATTTCAGAAAATGGAAAGTGGTCGAACTGGAGGAGATGACGATGGTGGATCACGTTGAGAATCTTCTGTAAATGTAGGCCTACCAATTGAAATAGTCGTTAAAGTGTTGCATCCAAACGCCCTTTTAAAATTCAAGAATAACAAAATGTCTTGGGTAGGTATAACTGTATAATACCAGTATTTCAGTGTTGGGGGCTTTTGTTGAGAATTTTGAATGTTGAACGGGTGGTGGGCGTACCTGAGTGCCATTTGAGATTTTCATGTAGGCCTTACGTTTTTTCTTATTTTAGTTCTTGTTGGGAATTGAGTTCTGTCAATATCAATCTTTGAGAACGAGCTACTCCTACTCATTCGCATCTTTGTCAGAAGTTCTGCTTCATGTTATTTCGCTGTGCAATTGAAAGACAGAAAGAAATCGCATTTCTACCAGTTTAGGCTACAACCAGGACTCACTTGGTGTGGTGTCAGACTGACATGTTAATTAACTCTCTCGAGTTCGTGATTTCGAAGTTGTTTAGGAAGACGTCAATTACAAGGGTTGCTTGAACAAATGTTTTTGTTGTGTGTGTCTGACGTTTGTAGTCATGTTAATGGAGAAACTACCTGTAGCTATTAGTTAAGTATATCACTGCCAATATAAATAGTTATAAGTATTATCCAGTTTAGATATGCCAAGAAATACAATAATTGAAAGTACCATTGATCTTGGTTGTTAGGAGGTGTAGTAGAAATACAGTTACAAGTGAGGTGTCGGCAGGTAATTGCACTATAATTGGTGATGCTAATTCACTCAGCTGGGGCAACCCAAAATATGAAACACTTCCCGTGTTCGTATTTTGGGTCCACCCAAAGAGGCCTAGAGCCTGGTGTATTGCATCTGATGATCTGAATGTTTCTATCCTGGGAGGTAAACAAGTGTCTTCCCTATGCAGCATGAATCAGTTTGATCTTGCTTTCCCCCCACCCCCACCCCCGATTGCTCTTTATTCATTGGAAAGTCATTCGGTTTAGCGTCAACTGCGGACTGCTATCGACGTGGTTTCGCGACATTGTGCTAAATCGTGAGCCTATGTAGGCTATGTAGTAGTGCATGGTGATGATCATAACAAGGAAACTTTGGATGTTTGGTCACTCGCAAGTGTTATCTTCTGTATAGGGTCGTCTGATAATATAATTACTGCGGCTGTATCGCATATATTTCGATCGAAGTTGGCAATAACGAATAGAAAGTTTCGGATCTGCGTGAATCTCGCGAAACATTAGGAGTCTGCTCTAATATGGATCAATAATTATTAATAAAAATTACTTAATAGCAATAGTGAATTTGGTACTTGTCGGTTAATTCACCGCATTTCATTTTCTCGTGTACCTTGTCGGTTAATTCACCGCATTTAATTCTTTCTTCTACCTTGCTTGTTCATGCACCCGAATAAATTTCTACGCGACCGGAAGACACGCTTAGTCGTAGTTGTGACGTCATATCTGTACAAGTCGTTCCATTTTTCCACTGTTTTATAAGACGCATTATGTCGTAGGGGAGGACGGGGCTTGTTGTCTCAAGGGTATGTTGTCTCAACAATCGTGTAGCAAAAACTGTATGATCTTTTGTGCGCTGACATCATCAGGATGCGTGTACATAACATCCCGATCATTTATAAACAATTTAGGTTAATGTAGCTATAGAGGTTAGTCAACGGGTTAAATGTCACTTTTTTCACAACCAAAAATCATCTTTTGGCATGTTAATGATTTTCATTGTGTTGAAAGGATTTTACACATATACAAATTATTTTGAAACCGTTATTTAGCTTATAAACCTGCTATATTAGTATGCAATGCGCTGAAACGTTGAAGGTACGTGCTGTGAGCTGGTGATGTTGATTTCAGAAAAAAATTGCAAGGGGTTTGTTGTCCCAATTTGTGACAACATACCCCATGCAAACTTTCAGCTTGAGACAACATACTCCGCTACTGTTTGTGTCACATTTTATTGTACTATAGCAGCTTGACTGTGTAATTTGCATGATATACGATGCATCAAACTCATTCACTCCTTCATCACAGCCCGACTTGATTACTGCTCGCTTTATGTTGACCTGGCAGGTCAGCGGCTGAGGTGCCTAAATCGGATCCCACGCTCTGCTGCACGCCTAATCGGACGCATCCTCAGATTAGGACAAATCTTTGGCTATGCATGCAAGACGTGCTGCGCTGGCACCCATCCAGCAGCCTATCGCATACCGGATTTCTGCTTTGGTATGGCGGTGCCTGTTGGGTTTAGCCCCAGCCTACCTTCGCAAGTTCTGCTGCCCTGCCTCAGGCGACCCGTGTCGTCGCTCCCTCCGCTCTACCGAGCGGGGTGTGCTCCTCGTCCTGTTCGCCGTGCACCTTTGGGTAGTAGCCTAAGCCTTGAAGGGGTGCTAAAAATTTCTGTAATAATGTTGGGGGACGGCACGAAGTACTAAACAATTCAAATTTCGACATCATCTGCTGAGCCAGTTTAGTGCCGATATTGAGTAAAATTCTTGTCAGCGACTCTGAGACTGTTTGTATACTTTGGCTTTTTTGTAGTTGACATAATCTGTTTTTGCTGTCAGTTGACAGGTTTCATTATTTGCAGTCAGATTAGACTTTTTATCATTGATTTTGTATTTTCATACAATATTTAGTTTTATTCTTCAGTGTCGGATGTTACTTGTGACAACATGCCCCCGTCTGCGAGACAACATGCCCCGATGTCGGGGCAAGTTGTCAAATGTTGGGGCTCATGTTTAAAATATTTTATTAAATAGTGCGTTTTAATATTTGTTATTATTTTTGCCTTTTATTTGTCAAGGAATAGTATACCTTCCCTGTACATTATTAGGATTGGTAATAACTTTATTAACGCGGTGCGCAGAACAAAAAAAGTGAAAATTGAGACAACAAGCCCCGTCCTCCCCTACCCTTTATCTATCTTCTAATGACGACACTAACCCTAACCCTAACCGACCCTCACGACGTAAAAGTTCTATAATCTATGTCGGTTAGGTTAAGCTGATGCTTCGTTGTTACGCGTCGTGAGGGTCGGTTAGGGGTCAGGGTTAGGGTTAGTGTCGTCCACGTTTTCTTATTACGGTATCATTTGCAAAATGAATGGACTTGTACGGATATGACGTCAGCACTAGGAATAATTAAAACATGTTTTTCTAGACCATCGTGCTATGTTTTCGACACCAGTTTAATGCGGTGAATTAATTTAACGTGGGAAAGTCATTAGCATGGGAAAAATGAAATGCGGTGAATTAACCGACAAGTACCGTCAATTTTAACAAATTACACTTAAGCAATGAAGGCTTGACAGCCAGGCTTTTATAAAATATGCGACGCTGGCATTCTTCCGACGCCGGTGTCCCGTGATATTCTATCCGTCCTAAGACTATCCGGGGGATGAATGCATTTATCCCCCCGGATGGAATATACCGGTATAGAGTATCTGGGGGATAAACCATTTCTATCCCCTATCGCGTAAAATCATCTCCCGGGGGATAAAACTTCACAGCTATAAGGTATTGTGTTTAAATGCATTTAGTTGGTAAATATATGCTTTAATCAAAATCCAAAGCCAGAAATATTCAAAGCAAGTGAATCTAAGTGAGCCTCTAGTTCAGAAGTCCATTTTTTATGTTTACCTTGAACCACTTTTCCATTAAAGTTAATGCGCTTCTTTCAGATCATAAATTCGGTTCAACTGCTAAACGGCTCTATCAGGGCGTATAATTTTTGATGTATTGATTATAGAACTGACAAAAAGCGTATCAAATTTTATAAGTTAATCGTGCTTTTTAAATTCATTCTAAATGTTTGCTGCCTTGACTGTAAGTTTGTGCAAAAGTGATTCAAGTCAGCTTGTTTCCCTTTTGCGTATAAATTTTCACTCTATGGCATTGCACTGCGGATGATACTTATAGCGTGAGATTACAAGAGCACACAAAACACAAGAGCCCTGGAAGTTGGCTCGTTGCCTCAAATGGGTTCAATGGCTTTGCTGGTAGATAGATAGAATTGGATTCTTTGTCCACGTATGTCAACGATAATTCCGTAGTTTAGGCTGGTAAATTATTTCATATGGTCAAAAAAATTGAAGCTGGATTGATGAAAAAATTGTTTCCCTAAATGGAAGTGGGATTGATTAAACCATTTCTGTGCTTAAATAGAAGCTGGGTTGATCGAAATAATTTTCCCCGCAAATAGAAGCTGGATTGATGAAACTAAGATTTTGATTGAATAGAAGCTGGTTTGATGAAACTAATTGTTTCCGTAAGTAGAAGCTGGATTCACGAAAATAGTTCTTTCCTGAAATAAAAGTTCCATTGATGAAATTGTTTTCCTTAAATAGATTTTTTTATTAAATGGAACTACTTCCATTGACGGAAAAAATTCCGATGAAATGGAGGCTGGATTGATGGTGGCTATGTACAGCAAGTACAGCACTGAAGACATTAAAATAATTTACCAATCAGTAGGATATGACTTTGCACATGACCACGACTGACATAGTATTAAATTGACTTAAATAGAAGAATTGGTAATTAAGTTGGAGGGGGATACTTTTTGAAGGGGGTGATCTGGTACGACTCATGGGGGATACTTTTGCACGAGGGGGAAAGTTCCTCCCGTTCAGATTCACCCGGCCGGATACTCCATTTTGCTAATGAGATATAATTTTAATGGGGATACTCTATTTCATGACACCGGCGTTCTTCGCTCCGGGCACGTTCTTCTGGGCTTTCATGCTCACGTAGTTTTGGAATTTTACAAAAACGAACCTTTATCCCTCTCAGTACGGTTGCCGCAGCCAGCTATTGCACAGAATTGAAGACCATTTCCAGCGTTTATAATACGCCTGTTGACTTAACGTATCCAACGACAACAACCAGCTCTTAGTACTCCGACATGGCGGCTTACTATTTATAGCATTTACAAATGAAGCTGTGACGTCACTGTGTAAATGCCCTACTATAGAGGAAAATAAGTGTGGCCACTATAATTATAAGGTTAGCATCTTGGCTGAGTTAAGCGAAGGATCTCTATAGGTCTTAGGTGCCCTGTAGGTTCGCAGCCTTAAGTGACTCTGCCACTTTAAAAGTAAGAGGAAAGACTGTAGAAACCCAGGTCTCTGAGCGCTCTAAGCGCGCTCCATGATATTTTAGCAGCACCTTGACATATTTAATCTCAAGCGCGAGATCAGTCCAATAGCCAAACACTTATGTAGGTTGCCTGTTTTTCTATTGGTTAGCAGCCTCTGACGTCATGTTTTTCCAGTATCAAACTGCGAGTTTTAATTAGTTCTCCTTGTTTGGTCCGCCATTATATGATAATATCGATAACTTCTTTGCAAGAATTTCGTTGGGTGCAATTTGACAAATTTACATGTTTGGGGGTTGATTTCTAGGTAGACTTGAGCTTTAGAAGTGTTGTCGTTATGTCAGGTTGACAGTTATGTCAGGTTGACAACGACGGTAAAGGGACGGTTGAACCACAGAATAAATAAAGCGTAGCTGACTTCTGTAGCTTTGAATCCCGTTCGGAAACCCCTTTCGATTTGTGCAGCCAGAGCTTCTCATTTGAAAATAGAAGGCGATTTGAAAATCGATTGCGCTGGATTGGATCGATGCGCGGTCAATATCGATACCTTTTTGTGTACAGAGCATTTTGTGTATCGTATTCGTATAGCTGCATATTATGTGGCTGTCCAATGTCCATTAACTGCTAGAGTATACGCAACATTTATTAACGGTCGACAAGTCTCCCTCTGCTTGTCGATGCATTGTTGTATCGAACCTAGCCTGAACTTTCACAAGTAATGTAAAATAGACTAGATAAATAAACTAATGGTCTGGCTCCAGGTTCCTCTTGGAGACTAACTCATCGAGCGCGATCGATTTACCGATCGACCAGACCTTTGCTAGGCGATCGACCAAGGAGATCGATCGATCGATCGCCTCAAATGAGAAGCTCTGTGTACAGCGCTCGCTAACACATTAACACAAGGTAGTGTACTTGAAGGCTTAGGGGATAGCCTGATTGAGATGAAGGCAATGATGAAGGATTGATAGGTTCGAACGAATCCTGATCTGAGCCCGTCACAGAGTGCTCTCCGCGCGAGAGCCGCGGATAATGTCATGCCTGGTACCACTCGAAGTAGTCCTGATCTCCCTCCTCAGTGAGAGATAAATCTCCGGGGTTAGAACCTTAAGAAGATCAAATATCTAGGGAATTAAGTCGAACTCTGCCAGTCCTTTTACACCACGAACCCAACCGGAGTCAACTCTAAAGTGGGCCCAAGTTCGAAATCCCCGCCTATGAGACGCGAACCCGATGAGGTGTCCGCAGCATTTACCCTGTGGCGGATGGGGGCGTCGCTAGACGAAGGGGGACACGACAATACCTACTACTTGTAAAAGACAGTCTTAATCCGGGGTCAAAAACTAAGATAAAACTTAGCAGGCGTCTATTTTTATCGCAACAACGCCTCCTGGTAGCACACAGAATTGATAAGGGTATAACAATAATGCCCTTATCAATTGTGTGTGCTATTATGCTACTATTTTGCTTGTAGTGTATAACTATGTTTGATATAAGCAGTTCCTTTCGCGTCAAATCCTTACCAGTTTTAGGTCCTAGTCATCATGAACATTGCTAATTACAGAGCTAAAAACCTAAATTGAACTCTGTATGCACATTCGTGTTCACCTTTATTCACAATTTCGCATAATTGTATTGGCTGTTTACTACTATTGTGTCAGCTTATAATGTGCTAAGTCGTAATTGTGATCTCCCTTATTAGCATGTCGACAAGAAGCCCATAATTATATGACCCACCGATTCAAATGGGACCGCTAGATTCCATAATGGAGCCCGTGTAATGCCCATGGAAATGCTGGCAGAGTCATTCACTGCAAGCCTACAGTCAAGTAGGCCTAAGCTGTTGACATACCCGGTAGGCCTAAATAAGCAAAAGCCCTCATATTTATGCAAGACATGCGCTCATATTACATTTCTAAAATAGACAGTTGTTGCAGAGAATTAATGTCAATTGGACCGCGAAAAGCAGAAAATGCCTATCAAATACTAGCAGTGACCATGGGCGATTCTGACGTTCGCTTCACTATAATATAGCGTAAAAATATTCAACGTTCTGAAACTGCACAGGTCAGATAATCGTAGTAGGTCTATAAATTATAGGAAGACTTCTGCCATGAGATTCTTGGCCACAGATGGTATATTGCTGGAAGTTTGATTTCTCTATTCTGAATGATCACAGGAGAAGGACGTAGAAATTCAGGACTGCTCGATGTTAGTTCTAATCTGAGACATGGTTCTAATCTGAGACATGGCTTCGGCCGCGGGATGATGACTGTAGGCATTGGAGCGACCCTGCCAGCGAAACAATATTGTTCTTTTGAGTGTAACCGTTGACACCTACGAAACTACAATGACAAATTGTAATATGAACTTGTATGTTGGTGATCAACAAAGCTTATGAATTGAATTGAACTGAAGACCCAGATAATGTATATACAAATATGGTGGTATATCCACACTTACAGGAATATAATTATATGTATACATAAAATGGTTTATTAGTAAGCTTATGTACACTGCCTTAGAAAGAAGAAATATTAATTAATAGATGTTACAAGATTTAATATATAAATGGATAAGATTATAAAGGATAATTGTTTGAATCTTTGGATGAAAAGTGAGTTATCTTTGACTCAAAGTATAAATATTAAATCCTCCAAAATAAAAATACCCTCCTCCTACGATCAGTTGATTCTTTCTTTCATCGTAACACAATCTCAGGGGTCTTCGTATCTTCGACTCTTCTTCTTCTTCTTCTTCTTTTGATGGACAAAGACTCCGATTCCATATAAGATCGGAGTCCAAGAGAATCACTCTGTCATTTCCAGTGTCGGCCACAAACACTTGATCGTCTGAATTGAGTGAAAGATAACGAGGATTTTGCAGTTTTTGTGTTTCGTTTGAAGGAATAAAACGACGGATGACCAACTGTCCATCTCTGGTCAATTCACTTACGACCCACATCCTCTCGATTCTCCCATCTATCCCACTCTCTCGCTCCTCATTTTCCACCCACTGGTGAAGGATGATGAAATTCCCGATGGATGTCTCCACTACATGAATTGAGTTCTCTATATCTCTTGGTAACCGAATGGATCGCAGAAGTTCTGCGTCTGATCCGTAGATATTCAGAATGGGCAACCAAGAAGTGACTAACAATAAGTGACCATTGCGAGACACTGACAGAGCATGTGGCGCATAATCAATGGTCAGCCATTTGATGATTTCGTGTTGGTAATCTGTTTGTCTTGTAATCTTCCAAACGCATTTCTCTCTTTGATCAGAGACGTAGAGACAACTTTCCTTCTCACTGGACCCAATGTCCATAGGATCTTCAATCTCTTTCATTTCAATTTCCTCCTGAAGGCGAAATGGGTTTCGACCCTCAAAGACACGAATAACACGAGGAAATGGTTGACAGAGGAGGTAGATTTTATTTCGAAGTTTCGTCACTCCACGTACAGTCTCATTTCTTCCAACATTGATTCTTTCAGTGAAGTTGACGGAAATTGGACATACGACTACTGAAAAAACCAAATTGTCATTGATAGGGGTCTATACTAATTGACTTTTAGAAAAACATTTCTTAATTGTTATTTTTATAATAGTTGACGGCTAATACTTTCTAATGTTTTAATCAAGCCTAATTATTTCTTCGTTTATTATTCATAATTGTGTGCATTTTTAATTTTATAATTGGAATAAAAGCGCATTTATCAACTGCTTGTACATTCGATGTCTTAGGCTCACTCTCACGACTAGTTTATTTTGCTCGCTGTCCTCTGTAAATGGCTTTCAGTGGCTACGAAAACAACTTTCTGGTTATTAGTAACTGCTGTTCATGAAGCTCATTCATTCGTGCTGTTAATCTGTGACATGCCCCTTGATCTTATCGGCTTTCTCGCCAACTGCCTCTGGTCTTGCCAGGTTTTAATCTGCAACCACCTGTTCATCTCATCCCTTTCCTGTAACTGACTTTTCAGATCAATCGCTTTTCATATGTAACTGTCTATCGCTGTTCATCTGAAACTGAAGAAAAACTAAGGTGGCGATTAATGCGTAATAATAATACATACATTTAAAGTTTAAATTTTGGTACTTAGATAAAAGGGGCCTCCTGGTCTTATCTCACTGTGGAAAGCTTAAAAATCAGCATCATTTCTACGCATTTATTCTGTAGGCTACGTAATCTTATTTTGAACCGTGTTTGCATCAGAGCAACAATAGATTCCATACTTGGCTGTTGCATTCTACATGTGACCAACCACCGAGCAATCAATGCCTTAAATATTCAGTTTCCTTTTGACGAGCTGTCACTTCCAATTCTTTGTGTGTCTCTATTTCATTATCCCATTTTCTACTTGCCATACTTACTTTCGATCTCATTGTAAGCCCTTTTCGTGCCTCCATGCTTTTCCATTTAAACGCCAATGTATAACCATTCCCATCCTTGTGTTTCTTTTCATGTCTTAATCTTAATCAAACTCTTCCGAATGAACACACGATAAGTAGCTTGACTATAAGAAATAGCACCTATTAATAACCTTTCTTATTAGTTTATTAGATAAGGTATCTCTCTATTACTAGCCTTTGTCCAGCCTTTCTGTCTGAGTCTACTTTCATTTATTTTCTCTATTGATGAATTAACAACCATGTTTGGTCAGTTTTTATAATATTTCTTAAGTTTCTAATAAGTACTTACCAATTGTTTTCCTGAACTGATTTTGATCGATGTTGATAACTCTTGCTTCGATGTTTTCAGAAGTAGATGGTCGAATATTTTCAAAACCAAAGAAAACATCTTTCAGCTGATTCAATTCGTACAGCTTCTGAATATTTTCGATGGCTGCTTGTGAACGACACCAGATCCAAACGACCACAGTCTGTCTGTCCAGTTGAGAGTTGAGAAATTCTATGTCTTCCTCCTTCAGTTGACGAATGAGTTCATCAGTTTCGTGTGATCTTGATTTGGTTCTAGATCGAAGGTCGTTGATTCTTTGATGAAGCAGCTGGGGGTCCATGAACGCTGCATAGGCTGTACCACAATTTTTAACTTTGACTTTTATTACTACTAAAAACAGATAAATGACAGCACATGTAGAGCCTTCGATTGATTGCGAAATATGTTAAGCGAAGGAGAAGGAGAAGGGTCCGGCAAACAGTAGTGTAGTGAATTAAATAGCCTGTATCTTTGTGCGAAAAGGCACTAAACCAATACGTTCTCTGAATGGCTGGGAGAAACAGCTAACAAGAGGATGGATAATTTTATGTTAGACCTACAAACTAAACCATAATGACCTCCTTTTATATGACACCTGTCATTACCCCGGTGTCAGAAATCCTTTCCGCGATTTTAATAATGCTCACTCGAGTTGCAATCGTTATTTTATTCGCTGACTAATGCAAAACACGACAAGTCAAAATAAATTATTCTGAATTACCGCAAGATCACAGGCCTTAAGGCCTACTATGATCTTCGTGTAATAATTCGATTTGGATGTATACATAGTGCTATAAGTAAGATAACAACGCGTGTTAACAATGATCTTAAATGAAATTTGTTCTATGAACCTCCTCCATTTCTGACGATCCTTGTCACCGCTGTTTGGTTCGTTTTTTGAAGACACTTGACAAAAGTTGAAAACTTTTTATCGTCGAAGGATCTCACAATGTGCAAAAGTTCTGCGTTCTTATCTTGTATTGAACGTTGTCGTTGAATGAAGTGATGTTGTTCTTCCGTTATGCAGTTGAGAGAAAACAGTGAATCAATGAACTCGTCATTCGGTTGAATATTTTCCAAGAGATAATTTCGGTTGTTTCTAATGATCGCAGATCGTCTCTTGGTTTTATCGTAGAAATCTGAAAATATCAAAAACATCACTACGTTTGTATGATAGCCTAAGAGACCTTTATTATATTGGAACATATCTTTTGCGCGATGTATTTACTAAAAGTAAATTGCGAACCTCTGTGACTGCTAACTTTGGATTCGACAGAGGACTGGGTATGAAATGATGGGTTAAGTCACAGACTCCACCACTTGGCGAAACTGCCATCGACCTAGCGAAGACTATAAGCTAGGGTAACGGTGGTCCATGGTCACATGGCAAAAATGAAGTTCAAGCTAGAGTTCAAGACACCCCTCAGTTTTTACACTTGTTAATCGTATCATTCTGGCAAAATTTCAGCTTCCTACTCCCACTGGAAGACAGTGCTCACAGCCCCTTCCCCTTTACCATATAGAACTAACAGTGTGATAGGTTAGAAAATACGCATAACGTCTTGACATCTTAAATTATGATAAGATTATTAATTTACCAATGTGCACAAACACAGTATTTATGTCATGTTAGCAATATTATTTTCTGCAAGGAAACATAAACAATCAACAAGTCTCAAATAATGTCCCAAGAAGTATGTGTCGCAGAACTTAATTTCTTCAGCATTGCATCTATAGAAGAATTCTTCGTAGTATCAGTGGGATCGTTCTGTTTGCGTCCGCCGTTCTGTTTGCGTCAAAAAATTGCAGGAGGAACTGCAAGTTGTTGAGGCAACAGCATTCCTCATCATCTGGAGGAGGCTGTTCAATTCTTCAAAAAACTTGACACCGTGTTCGGCAATGCTCTAATCCATTTTTCCACGTTCAATGTTGATAGTCTGCGTTCTCACTCCACTCGTCTGGTGGAAGGGAGTGAAATGAAACACTTACTTTAGGGACTGGAGTAACTTTGCTCTTTGTAGCAAAATCTATGAGGCTTGCTCCCTCATGAAGTCTGTTTGCCCTGCCTCTCACAATCCGTTCTCTGGACTCATTGGACATTCTGCACAATCGTCATCTTCTGCCATTTCCTTCCAGGCATATTGTTGAGGAAGGTGATGGTGGATTCACGGAAATTTTCTGTTTCAGCATTTGACTCCAGTCTCTGCAATTTCTCATATGCCACATTTCCAAAGCAGCCTTAAAACTCTTGAATATTCGTAGGCTATGTGTAGGTAACTTAAAGGCACAAAAGTGAAGACCTTGGCTAAGATCGCTTCCATGATTTGGTGACAGCAAGCCAATCACAGGAGCTCTCGACCAATAATATTTTCCAGAAGAACACAATGTCATGCTCCATTCAAGCGACCAGTTTTCACAGAAGTACTGTCAAAGCTCATGACTTAAACTTTTTTAGTCAACTTCAATGCTTCCACCAGATCATAATTAGCCATGGCTTCATTAAGTCCTCTTCCAAAGGCCAACTTTAGATTTCCTAGCAGGTTTTCTTTGTTACCTCCACAAACCAGCACTTGCAGGAGGTCTAAGTCGTTGATTTAAAAATCTCAGAAAGCATTTTACCTATCCTGTTAACCATCAAGGGACAATCTGGTATAGATTCGCCTATTACGGAATCAGCATATTCATTTATAGCTTTCTATGTATGTATGTATGTATGTATGTATGTATGTATGTATGTATGTATGTATGTATGTATGTATGTATGTATGTATGTATGTATGTATGTATGTATGTATGTATGTATGTTTGTTTGTTTGTATGTATGACTGTATGTATGTATGTACGTATATATGTATATACACGGTGATTCATTAAAAACGTTCCCCTGCATATTTCACTGTAACACCGTCAAATGTCATGCTATGTGAAAGATGCGTTTGGGGCAAATCTTCCTGGCTGAGTACCAGCGATTCAACCTGTTCAACATTGTCGGCTGTTGTGGCAGTCCGAGGGCGGCCGCTGCCTGGTTGACGATGAAAAGACCCAGTTTTATCGATCTTGGAAAGCAGAGCCTGTAATCCACCAAGTGTCCATTCTTTATCTGAAAATTCCTTTAAGAAACGTTTTGCACCGTAATTTTTATTCTTTCTTAGAAATGTTATAACATGTTTATCTTCTTCGGTAAACACCATTTTGTCGAGATAGTCGTGACGTCATTAGTTTCGTCATTCGCGTTACGTCATTTTGGCTTTGAATGTGAAACAATTTATGTAGCACTTGGCTAGAGCATCAAGCGTCATTGTTCTGAAATTTCAATAAAATTGATGGTCATCTACATGAGTTGTGCTAACTTGTGTAGGGTAACGTTTTTTAATGAATCACCGTGTATATGCATATATATGTCTGTATGTATTTATAAATGTATGAAATGCTGCATAATGCAGTTGAAATGCAATCAAAGATATGAATTCTGGAATTGGGTGTTGCATAAACAGTACTTTTGTACAAATATCAATGAAAATAAATTTAAACAAAATATCGGTCAATGAACAGGAAGTAGATAGCAAGATCTGTAATAAGAACTGTGCATTGAGTCATAAATATTAAAAGTTAGTAAGAGAACATAACTGCATAATTCCATAAGAAAGTAACCAAGGTAATCACAATTTGTAATACATTTATTCTGCTTTTACACAACGATTACCATGGTGTAAGTTTATCTCATTGAGCACCATCTTCCAGTTGGAGTAGGAAGCTGAAATTTTGCCAGAATAATACAAATGACAAGTGTAAAAATGTAGGGGTGTCCTTGACTTTTATTTTTATCCATCTAGTTTAACTTACGGAAATCTTGAATGTTTGTGCCACAGGCTAAAAGTCAAATCTTGCGACGACTAATTCGATCACTTACAATCATTCAATCGTGCTGAAACTTGGCAGATAGGCTCGCCCTCGCAGACACTTCATTCTATAAAAATTTCAGCTCCCCCAAAGAAGGCAAGCTTATAGAATCGGGGACTCAACTTTTCGAATCGGGGAATCACCTTTTCCGATACGCAGCGTTGTCATTGGCCGCAATAAAAACGGGTGCGCTGCCTGATTAAACGATTGCTATGACGTAAAATGAACGCGGACTATAGGCCTATAACTGCATAATTCCATAAGAAAGTAACCAAGGTAATCACAATTTGTAATACATTTATTCTGCTTTTACACAACGATTACCATGGTGTAAGTTTATCTCATTGAGCACCATCTTCCAGTTGGAGTAGGAAGCTGAAATTTTGCCAGAATAATACAAATGACAAGTGTAAAAATGTAGAGGTGTCCTTGACTTTTATTTTTATCCATCTAGTATATTTGTAAAGGTAACTGCTTCATAAGACGCATTATAGGATACTAGATGGATATAGTAAAAACTTTGTTTTTACGGGCTGTATTTTATTTTTAACCACCGTACTATAAGCCCAACCCAAAAAGTATGTCTGACACGCCCCAGATCACTAGGTTCGAAGCACCTGCAATCACGCCGATCCGCTGCCGTCCATCCATCATCCAAGCATCCATATGGCAGCAGAGCAGACGGTTCGACGGGTGTCTCCTGTCCATTGGCACTTCTCGCGAAGATGAAGATCCCGAGACATATTTTTAGCGGACAGAAGCTTCTCCGATGCGTTTGATCCTCAATTTTTGGATTGTCTATCATCAGAAGAATGTCTTTAAGCCTCTTTTACGTGGGTTGTCTATGTCTCAAAGAAGGACCGTGATTTCCAAATGTATTTTACTTAGACTTGACCACTGATTGATTTTAAACCTCCAGGTGACTACGGCCTATTCTGCGGTCTCTGCCACTTCGGCAAATTGTTCGTATCAACGCGATTATTGTGCTAGATAATTCTTTATTGTTCGACGTATCGAAGTTATCTTTTCAACGAAGCTTCGTCGAAATTTGACCGGTTCCATTTTCTGGAGTGAATGGTTAGTCAATATGAGATTCTAGCCCAGACCTACAGACAGTGGCGGCGCCAGGGGGTATAGGGGGCTAAGCCCCCTATCAGCAGATTAGCCCCCAAGAAAATAGGGAAATCAATGCAAATTGTGGCTCAACCCCCACCCCCAACCAGCCCCCCAATAAAAGTGCAAAGAAAAATAGAGAAGAATTGTTAATGGTAAAAGAAGGAAAAAAGACAAGAAAAGCAAAAAAAGTCATCACAAATTTTGGTGTATGGAAAAAAATTGTTGGCACAAAATCTTAGCCCCCGCAAATCTGAAATCCTGGCGCCGCCACTGCATGCATACAGACCTATTTACGCCATCTGTGAATCGGAAATCTTGGATTCGATGATGTAAGGACGAGAAAACTAAGGAGAGGTACGTTCAGTGACCAACGGTCTGTCCTGATCGGGAGATTGCAGGATGCTTAGTCTTCATCATCCCTGGGGCAAGTTGGTCCAGGAACTTTGGAAAAATGTGTCAACTGTTAACTCTGGATGGTAGGAAGGTCTACTCCGTCGGTTGGGTTTTCTGTGTGTGCGAGGACCGACCAGTGGTCACTCATCTGGCTATTTGGGAGGGGGCCCGATAGCGCAGTGGATAACACACTGGCATAGAGAGCGAGAGGTACCGAGTTCGAGCCCCGTAGGCGGACAAGCTTTGTAGGCTGCTATTAGCGCCGTGTATTGCAGGCTGTCTGTTCTGTTAGTAGTTAAGATTTATGTCTTCTGCCATTTGTGTACTTGTGAATTGTTTCAATTTCAATTGCATAACATGTAATGTACAGCGCAGTGCGTTTGTCAGGCGCTAAATTAAAGAATAAATATATATATATGAGCATTGTTTGCTTACAGACAAATGTTTTCTATATATGATTATAATATAATTTGGGCTACGGAAACTAGAGCTTTTGTGAGGTACAGAAACGGCGCTATATGACGCGTTCAGATGAGTAACTAACCTTAATAATAATATAAACGAACAGAAATGTTTGTCGTGTGTGTGTGTAATGTGTATGCGCGCGTGAGCCGTGTGACGCTTAGCACGGTTAACACAGCCGCGCAGACTATAATAATATTATTATAGTCTAGCCGAAGTTCTTTGTGTGACGTATGACACAAAGAACTTCGTTTCCAATTATTGCCACACGCAGCGGACAAGCAGCGCGACATCAAGAAACGTCGGTAGGACGCTGAGGAGGAAAGGGAAGGGAGGGAGGGAAAGGGAAGAGAGGGGAGAGGAAGGGGAAAGAGGGGAGGCGAATACCGCGTGGGGTCGGTCGAGACTGGCACAGCCAGAGGGTAGTAACTGTTAGAGGTCGCTTGAGTAAGAACGACATCGCAAGGGGTCTGTCGTGACTTGCGCAGCAAGCGATTAGTCACCAACAGAGGTCGCAAGATTTCTTTTGTTCCTCTGTATATTAGATCCGACGCCAGGGGGCGCTCCGTTTCAAAGAGAGCACAGTTAGAAGAAGATAGGCGGGGTAGGTGAGCTGGAGATTGAATTTTAAACCGTCGAATAGATTCAAATTTGCGTGTGATGAAAGTCGGTAGGTGGTGCTGCTGCTATCAACTTTAAACCGTCGCGTAGATTCAAATTGCCGTGTGATAAAATTTGCGCTGCACGATAGTCTATTGCCCTGTATGGGCCCGCGGGCCGCCGTTCATGCGATTTTAAGTGGAGAGTGCAAGCTTCCTGAAATTACCGTCTTAGGACGAGCAAGCAGCTAGTGCGTTATAAAATATTATACGATAATGACACTCTTAACGTTTTCAGATTATATTATGTTGCTCTAGCAAAGTAGTCGTTTGTGGTCGAGGCATGTAAGTACGGTAAGTTCATGAGTGATTTTTGGAATGCATCTCACCTTCCAAGCAACGCCAGATTGCCTTCTTGAACCGTTGTCTGGTAATTCTTCGATAAAAGCAAACATCGACTGATACGAGATTCTTCATGATTTCTTCGTCTCTGTGCTTTGTTGATGAATTCAATATCCAATGGAGATAGGACTTTTGTAAGATAATGTCCAGCACCTCCAGTGGAAGATCGTACAGCTCAAAGGTGAAAAGATGCAACATTTACAGCGGCAAACAATATCAATATTTTATGATTATTTTATTTAAAAAGGAGTAAATTAAGCAAACATGGATTTGAAGCGGATCACAAGAATTTGAACCAGTTCAATATGCAAGCATCTGATCGCCTCGTGTGGAGTTAATTGAAAGAACTGCAGTTTTAATTATCTATTTCAGAAATAATTATTAAAAAAGCAAGTAAGTATATTCTTTATTTAACCAGCTGACAAAGATGCACTATAAAAGTGCACATGCAGGTAAGATAACAGCTAATACAGATGCAACATCCTAACCAAAAAGCCTTCCTCATTGGGTCATCAACTTTGGGCTGTATTTAGTCACGTGCTGTCGGTCTAAAGGCATGGACTGTTTTCTTTTTTGGTGGCAGTAACCCATGCAGCACATGCCCGGGTTCCCAAGACAGCAGAAAAAGTCGTTGCTGGCTTGGTGGCACATTTACTCATGAGTCGGGTTGTCGCTGAGAAGGCACCGTAGGCGGATCAGTTTATATCTAACCGATTGAAGGTTGTTCCTGTCCTGTTTCCCAGCAAAACCCCTCCACGTCGTTGCCGGGTAAAGCAGTCTGGCCACCTTATATTGGCTCGCACCAAATCATAGACCTTTGAACCAACTAGGTCATGAGCTGTTATGATGCACAAAGCATATAAAGGTTGCTTGACCTTATTGCATAATCCGGCTATATGCTGCTCAAAACTAAGGGTCTCAGTTAGCATCACTCCTAGGACATTCAGATTACCGGGTACTCACTCTTATTGCTCCCGGGATAGCCGCAGGCTAATCAACCCGCCCCTCACCCTTCTAATTATTATTTCATAATGTCTTCTTATGGTTTAAACCAAGGTTACAGTTGTCCGCACGTGCTTGCTAAATGTTCTAATTCTGCTGTCACTGTGTCGCTGTTTGATGCAGGTAGGCCTATCAAGAGGTAGGCCTAACTGTCATCAGCATATTTGAGTAGGTCTAAGATTATACTGTTTCCTGATTTGAGATCTAAAATTGTTATTATAAAATCAATCGGACCTAAGAAATATATTGGCATTGATTTTATTTGTAGTTGATATAGGCCATTGACTTTTGTTGTGTGCTCCTTATCTCCAGTTGTACAGTGTACACATTGTCGGGTATTTGCATAGTCGCTAATTTCTCGGCCAAATAAAAGGGCCGCACCATATCAATTGTCATAAACTTCAACCTAATCTCCTCTACTCAGTATTCAGCCAAGTCTTGTTAGAATTGTTTTTCTGAGATCCTTAATTATTATTTGTTTGGTAACTAACCCCTACGCAACTGATAGTACTGTTGTTCGTCTGTGATCCGTTCATGTATGATTGTTCGAGTATTATTTCCGTGCTCTCAGCATTTTTTCTTGAAGGTTCTGCACTCTTGTGCATATTCACAGATTAAAGATTAGCGTCATCGTCAAGTATACGGGTCTTTTATTAAAAACAATTTTTTTGTAATAGTTGTAAATAATACAAAATAATAAATAGGAACGGAAGGAAGCGAAGCACTCCACCACCAAAGAGTCTGTCAGGGAACGACAGTCATGGATGAGAGAAAAAGAGAGGCTTTATGAGATTGAAATCAGGGCTTAGCTGACAGAACTGCACATAACTGGACAGTGAATTTAAGAGCTATGGATAATTAGCTATAGAGAAAGCTGGAGTGCCAAACAGACAAATTGGTTTCGGTGTCAATCCAATTCCACAGGGACGGTTTGGGAACCTTGGTTGGGACGATTAACACTTAAGTCACCCGAGTAGCTTTGCCTTGCTGAAATTTAGGTCATGCGGTCTGTTGTCAACATGAGGTAGGCCCTAATAATTTATATCTATGGCTTCGGGTCGCCTCGTTTGTACGACGTGCATTTAGGCGTAGCCTACATATAGTAGGCCTACTCTGTCGATTACAAATCATCAGAAATTGAATCGCGTTATCGTTGTAAAAATCATTTATACTCATGAAATGTTCTGCAGGTTGACATTGTTAGGATAATTAAATTTTAGCTCAGTTTTATTCAGGCTTTCATTCCACAGAGCACAATACGTGAACATTGTGAAGACCGTAGATGGAAATTGAAAGAAATTTATCTTCAGCTTTCAAATAAACCTGTATTAAATGAGTACTTTGCATTTGAGTACTCCAGAACGCAAAGAAAATGTCGAGTGCTATAACCGTGCATCAAATGGAAGCAGTTCTACGACAAAATGAGAAGAGGATATACTGCGAAAATGTTCGTAAAATGTGTCATCGGAATAACATTTTATGTTAACAAAAGTCTGAGTTCAGAATCATACATGTAAGCATAACATGACACATGCACCAAAATGACATTATGTGTTGCTCTGTAATTATGCGATGCAAGTCTAGTCGCTATCCAGGCCATAGATGAACATTTTCACAGATTCCCATCGATCTCAGGTAAATAAATTTCGATACACGATTATCCAGTAATCTGACAAATTGTTTTTCTTCCAGTTTTACCATTTCTTAACATGGCATAGGCATAAATCATCAAAACAAGGCGACCGAAGCCAGAGATATAAATTATTTAAGATAATAACAGTTCCATACAGCTATTTGTCGATAAAGGTATAGAGTTGCAAGGATGATACGGGTAGATTTTCTGTCCTTCTCAATCCTGACACTCCCTTATGGAGGCAGAGGTGACTAAATTTGGTGGAAATATATCCGACCTACTCAAAATTTCTTTGTAAGTTGGCATCCAAATTTGGAAGGACTTGAGCGTAGTAGACTTAAAGATGTTTACGTCAATAAACGTTTTCATGATGTTAGGTCTAAATGTGTTGCTCTATTATTTAGATAAAAGTAGTGGACAATCTTACTGTTGTGGTAGACGGAGTTATGTTTTTCTGTTCAACTGTTTCATACAGCAGATATGCCTGTCTTGCCAGTCTTCCTGTATATTGAAATAATTAGAAAGTATTATTTAAATGCTTCTCGTCTTAAATTCAGTCTGCATTATCCGTTTTCGATAAAAGTCGTCTTAGCTTTCACTGATAAATTCTTAATGGGTGAATATGGAGTCGCTTGATCTCGTCACTAAATCATTGAATCAATACTCGTTTATTAAACCACAATAAGCTGACACAGACGCAACTTGAACGTGGATATTCTGACACAGACGCAATATAAAAAATATTCAGCTACAAGCACTTACTTTACCAACTGACTTTAAGCCACAAAACATTTGAATCTCACATTTAGGATGATTCCTCAATTTTTTACAAATAAACCCGGCGAGCAAAATCAAAGTCCCAACACGTGATATCAGACTACCAGTCCGCAAAGCAGACGTGAAAGGCAAACATAATGTAAATCTGCTGCATTGCAAATCTTTACTTGATGAGCGACAGAATGTCGAATGAAAACACTGATTGATTATAGGCTAAGTATGGCACTCTCTGCCACTCTTATAATGTGCTGAAAGGATGCTTTGCAACTAGACATCTGTGAAACCTTCTAGCTACGGTCTTAAGCACGGGAAGGGACGATGTGATACAGTATCCGGACAATTCCACCCTGGAAATTCCCCCCGACATTTCCCCCCGAACAGTAAGTAGGTAACTCTACCATTGTCAATGATAACTGTCATTAAGCCAACTTCTATTGAAGCAAAGACCTTCTTTCATCAATCGAACTTCCATTTAAGCAAAAACAATAATTCTGTCATCAATCCAATTTCTATGTAAACACATAATTTTCTTCATAAATCCAGCTTCTATTTACGAAAAATAATTTCTTTCATCAATCCAACTTCTACTGAAGTAGAGAATTATTTTCATCAGTCCAACTTCGGGGGAAACGTCCAGGGGAATAGTCCGGGAAGAAATGTCCTAGACTCCCTCCACTTGGAATGGCCTCCCCCTCTTCTACGGGCTAAGCTGATGTCTGGGATTTCTCACGCATCCTCTCGCTCTCTTAAGGCGTTTCTTTTCCCTTGGGCTTCTGCGCTGAAAGCGCATCTGAATAGTCTATGCTGCAAGAGGCGCTCTACAAATTTTGAGATACGATACAATACGATACTGGATGTTTGGTCCCTTTGTACATCGCCAAGGCAAATTGAACCACACAGGGCCCCAGAGCTAAGCCAGAGTCCGGGACCAAAAGAGCTTGAAGTACCGGCAGGGATGGCATTGTTCTCGGCACCACCGCTATGCCCACAAGTCGAAAACAGTTGCTAAGCCATCGACTGCTAGGGACTTCATTCACTTAATAGTTTCCTGATATCGCAGGCTTCTTGTTTCAATTTTTGACGAAAACATCGGCAGCAGGACAGGAGCAACCTGTCCAAAATGTGAAAAAACTACTAAATATCACTACTGATTGAGGTCTAGTACTATTTTAAAAACTAAAGTAGTGTAGAAATAATCGCAAAACGGTGGTTGAATACAACTGAAGACGATCAAAAACTGGAAGCAAAATAAATTAACTAAAGGAACGACCGGATGTCGTTTTGC
This sequence comes from Aporrectodea caliginosa, assembly GCA_020284085.1. Classification (NCBI taxonomy): domain Eukaryota; kingdom Metazoa; phylum Annelida; class Clitellata; order Crassiclitellata; family Lumbricidae; genus Aporrectodea; species Aporrectodea caliginosa. The sequence continues at coordinate 158,127 of JACEVL010000644.1, forward strand.
TGAATGATTTTAGTAAGGATACATTGCTCTGAAAAAGGATGGGGACCAATGGGTTAATCAATACGGAATGGATTGCAAGCTGAACGAACACTGCAGTCTGCAGAGCAGCCTAGGACTTAGTCGTGTGTTTTATTCGTTTCACAAACACTCGTATGCGTCTGTAACTTTTTCAGGAATTCACATTAACATTTAAGAGTCATTTGTCTGTCAGTATTGTAGGTGTTAAAATGCATTCCATTATTAGGTATACCGACTAGACATACCGAAATAACTAATAAGTCGGTAGCAAGTCGGTAAGTCAGTCGATAATTCTAGGCAACTTAGTCAGTTGAAAAGTATGTGACTTAGTCGACGTCGACTAAGTTGTTAGGTCAGTTGCTAACTCAGTAAGTCAGTCGGTAACTTCTTAGCGACTGACTCCGGTTGCTAGGAGGGCCCATGGAATTTGAAAACGGACTGTGGAGACCTGCCCGCTGAACGTCCAGCTACACGCAGTCTGGAGACGATACCAAGTCTGGGACGGCTTCCAAAGCGTCTCGGAAACGTCATTGCTCCTGAGATAGGCATGGTGATGATAATGATGATGATGATGATGATGATGATGATGATGATGATGATGATGATGATGATGATGAACTTGCGTCACTGCTGCTGTTGCTGTTCTCATTGGAAGCTCCCACCCAGGTGATTCGGTGTTATGGCAATTTTCCATTTATTTTGATCTTTTGACCTTGAAACGACCTTGGGTTACTTCAAGGTCATTTGAAGGTCAAAAGTCAAAATCAAGGAGCAATGACCATTACACAGATTCACTCAAATAAAACAAAATTTGGCTGATATAATTTATGGTCATTTTTTATTGACTTTGACCTTTTAACCTTGAAATGACCTTGGATTATTTTAACCTTTAGGTACTGTCTTCTCGAATGTAGCCCTTATCGGCGCGAGCAAATTGGTAAGAAAATAATTAAAATGTTACAATTATTTGTCTGAGCTATGGCTGTTTCCTCTGATTCTCCTCTGAAATTAACCTTTTTGACCTTTAAATAACCATGGATCGCCTTACATTGAATAGCCTTGTTTCTTATCTCAGGTAGCCCTTATCTAGAAGACAAATACAAGAAAGAATTAACTGATTTAAAAAATTATTGGCTGAGATCTGGCCATTTTTCTCTGATTTTTGCTAGATTTCATTTTTTCTTACCTTCAAATGACCTTGAATGATCCAGAATTTAGCATCAATATTTTCACCCGATATTGCTCTCGTTGAGACAAATAGAAAAAAACGTGCATGCAAATCGAACTATTCGTTCATTTTCGTGATAAAAACTGTAAATTGAGAATGGACCCAAGTTGTAAGTCCCAAGCATGAGCGCCTACAGTCCTATAATTTAAGTAGTCTATACCCATGCCTGACCGGGCTAGGATGGAGCAACTTCTGAATAAGCTAAAGCGATATGGGTTCTCTCCCCCCCCCCACTGCTCAAACTGTGCAGCAAATGGCAGCTGCGGGCCTGCGACCCATGATTCTCTCTTCAGGGCCGTCATTACAAACGAAAACCACGTTCTTAGAAGTTTTCTACCAGAGTCCTGGAGTCACAGCGATTATCTACGATCTCGGACCCACGGATAGGCCTACACGTGATCTTGGATTCATTCTCGATCCTGTCCTCTCTCTCTCTCTCTCTGTCTGATCACGTCAATAGTGTCTCTCGTTCCTGCTTCTACTACCTACGTGAACTCCGTGCCATCCGCCAATCACTAGCCTACCACTGCAGGCTAGCACGACTTTGGTCCATGTATTGATCTGTTCCAGGATTGATTATGGGAATGCGGTGTACATTGGTCTCTCCTCTACAAAAACAACATCTCAACTTCAGTCCACTCTAAACGCTGCAGCCCGCCTCATAGGGACCATTGCAAAGTTTGACCATATCTCCAATTTTATCCGTGACTCCCTTCACTGGCTCCCCATCCGCAAACGCATCCAATTCAAGGTATGTTCCCTCATGCGAAGCTGTCTTGCTGGCTCTGCTCCTCACTATCTAAGGGCTTTTTGTACCCCAGTATCTTCTCTGCACAGTCGTTCCTGCCTTCGGTCCACGGCCCGTGGTTACTAGGTTGTCCCGCAGGTGCGTACTTCTATAGTATACGGCCCAGACTAGGAGTTTCGCTATTGTTGGTCCCAGTAGCTGGAACCAGTTACCTCAGTCCCTCAAGACTGACCTTTTTTCTATTTCTTTTGACCAGTTCTGCAAGCGCCTGAAAACCTCTCTCTTTACCAGTGAAGACACTGGCCCGGGTCGGAAGCGCTTCTGTTTTTCGAGTGGCGCTATATAAATGCTCGATTACGATTACGATACAAACTGCCTCCATAGGATGATAGGAATTTTTGTCCCGACTTCTCTATAAGAAGATAATACTGACAGTATTGAGTAGCTCACGGGCGGGTTTGACTATTTTGCCGCGCTGGGTAGCCGCTTCAGAATCTGCCACATAATGCACTATTGCAAATTTAAGTTGCGGCTGTGTCAACTTGATTTTCTTCTAATAAACGAATATTAATTTTGATGAATGGCAATGTGCATTGACGATAGGTTTAGTGGTCTATGTTGCATGCGGCTAAGGCACAGGAGTAGAGTGCAGCATATAACCTCGATGGACCCTCCAGGCATTTGTTGAAACTTAAAATTGCCTGTTATTAAATTTTATTATCTTATAGTAAATAATATCCTTATTGGCGAATGCAGAAGTTATCAGTAGACGCACTAAACAGGATCAATCTCGACCTATTTACTCACAGACTTTATATCATTGCTTTTCAACCGAACTTTATCGTCGTTGCTTTTCACATTTGCATGTAATTATTGTTAGCAAATAAAGTTGTTTCTTTCTGCTTACCTCTGGAAACTGATGATAGATAAAAACTCTCTTCCGCCAAACAATAATCATCATCGTCTAACGGATATAAATCGCGATCGACTCCCTTGTCTGTTTCCTGCTCAGAATTCTCGCTTGTGGAACATGAACTGCGTCTGTGTTTTCCTGCACGGCTACCCATAGTGCTCGTATGCGGAAATCAATTTGGGGAGGTCTTTATAATATTTGATGCCATTTGCTTTATTAAGCGATGTTTCTTTCAAATTACAAACTTTAACCTCACAAGAATTTTTCTGCATAATATCTTATGAAGAGTGGCAAAAGGTGTAACAAGAAACATGCATGTGAAAATCCATACAAAATACAGCGTCTTACTCCGTGAATAGTGTCTATTTTTAGCAAAAACATTAATTTTTCTGACATATTACAGCCACACATTTTATCACTACGTCTGTACGTTTGACATAGGAAGTTCCGTTCGCGTAAAATCATAAGTAGTTTGTGGGCCGAGAGAAAGTACTGGAGTCCTAGTAATCAGAGATATTGGCGAATGAAGAGCTAACGACCTACGTTGCACGCGATACGCCTGTTCGTGAGGAGGCGTATCGCGTGCTTTGTGGTAAATCATAAAGTTCAAGCCGCACCAAACTATTAGATAAGACATAGCTAGACAACAGTTAGGCCTACTTATTGAGATGTTAACATGCGCCGTAGTACCACTTTTAGAGAGATAGTGACGTTAAATAATGATGCTAAGACCTAAAACCTTTTAGGGTTTTGTCGACATCGAAAGCTAAATATTTTGGCAATGGGGTGTGATGGTTTTGTTAGATTTTGATGGTCACAGTAGAAACCGTGCAAAGTATTGAAATTGTGCTCTAGAAAAGAGCACTGGTGCTCTTCAACTCAGGTTTCCCACATCCACTTCTCCTCTTCTGTTCGTGACCTGACCTGGGAATTGCCTTGGATCCTACCCTTTCTTTTACTGACCAGGTCAGGAGATCATGGGGCAATAGGACCTCAAGTAGGATGGGGCAACCCCAACAAGGCAGTTACGCATGAGGCAAGGGTTTTGAACTGTACCCGGTGTTCAATAGGGAGCCAATGAAGGGTATCCCGAATATAGCCTGAGATATGGGCAAACTTTGGAATGTCGCCTATAGGTCGAGCAGCGGCATTAAGAATAGACTGGAGTTTGTGAGTGTAAAAGGCGGAGATACCAATATATGCAGCCTTCCCAAAGACCACCCGAGTGCAGATCAAAGCGTGGACTAGAGTAGTAATGGGCGAGTGCCTCTGCGATCTTCGACTCGTGGCCTTATGGTTGTCCCGCGTATGCGCTCTGCTACGGTCCACTGCATGTGCTTTGCCCGTGTTGGCCCATTAGGTTTGATCTGTCTTCTCCAGTCTCTTCGCCTTGAGTTACTAGCCCTCTCATCTTCCCAGTTCCAGAGACGTCTTAAGACTTTTTGTTCGCTGACGCAGGCACTGACGCAGGTCGAGAGCGCTGCTGATTTCTGAGCGGCGCAATATAAATGCTCGGTTACAAATACAATTACAATTAAAAGAGACACCTGGCGCTGCATAAATGGGTTTTGATGTTCAGCTTGGACGAGTTTCCCTCTGGTATGACTACCGTATGAGCGGTTAGTAAGTAAGTAATGTATTTGCAGATTCGTTCAAGTGTTTAATGGACATAACTACACATAATTATTCATTATTTTGCTGCCGATGGGTCCCTGCGTCGCGCAGGACCCATCGGCAGCGTGCCACTAAATTGTTCAGCCTGTCTGTTCTGTCTAAAATGTTGGATTGCACTATGGCCCTTTGCATCTTGCGCAGAATGCAATTTATACACATTTTTAAAGGTGGTATGCGGTGCATGTGTTTGAAACCCGATGGAGTTTGTGTCCTATCAGATAAAGTCGTTGTGGTTTCCGGTCGAAGCAATCTGTCTTTCCTGTCCCATGGGACCGTGTTGGAGATCCTTTTTTGTCGAGTTTGTCCAATTGGTGTCTCATCTTTTTCAACGGTGTTTGGAGTTCTGGATGCCCTCCAAGCAAGCAGTCAGCGGTCGACCCGCTGCCTACATGGCTGCTGAATGAATTCGCTGGTACATGTACAATTGCCTCATTTATCATTCAACTGGTAAAGCGTTCTATCTCAACTGGCAAATTTGCAGCAGCCTTCAAAGTTGCAACCATGAATCAGCTAACAAATAAACCTGACCTAGACACCGCGGATGCAAAAGCTATTGGCCATTCTCCAGCCTGTCTGTTCTGTCTAAAATGCTGGAAAGGATTACCTCAACATCAACCAGTTGTTCCCAGAGAGACAGTCTGCCTACCGTGCTTTCCACTCTACTGAGACGGTCCTCGCAGATGTTCTGTCCGACATTCTTCTTGCGATCGACTCTAGAAACTTCTCTCTTCTTTCTTTTCTGGATCTGTCTGCCGCATTCGACACAGTCAACCACGAAATTCTGCTCCAGCTACTGCATCTGTCTTTTGGCATATCATCCACTGAGCTAGAGTGAATAACGTCCTACCTGACTGGCAGACAGCAGTGTATCCACCATGCTGGCTCCACTTCCACAGCGGCTATCATTACTTGTGACATTCCGCAACGCTTAGTACTGGGACCCATTCTTTTCCTCCTTTACACTGACGACCTCTTAAGGATAATATCCATTATCCAAGCAAGGTCTGCTTGGTCATCTCTACGCGTATGACTCACAGGTCCATGTCTTCTGTAGTCCTGATTTCTCGCACGTTCAGCATCTGCGGTCCGTCTCAATGAGCTGCATCAGTGACATCGATGACTGAATAAAATGCAACCAATTGCAGCTGAATTCATCGAAGTTAGAATTCATCTGGTGCTCGTCCTCATGCAGGGTAGACATATTAAATCGAAGTACTTTCGTCGTTAGTACGGATGCTGTCGAGGCAAGGAACGAGGCTCGCAATCATGGTCTTTCTTTGACAGAGACCTACCAATGACGTCACACATAACTGGAGTTGTGAGGACCCTGAGACAGCTGAGGTCTGTTTCTCGGTCTCTTACATAGGATGTGACTAGCCATCTCGTGCAAAGTTTAATCCTGAGCCGAATCGATTACTGCAGAGTCGCCTTTGCTGGCTTGCCACAGCGCAGTATAATTCGACTTCAGGCGGTCATCAATCGTAATTGTAATCGTAGTCTCGAAATTTCTACAGCGCCTAAAAACGTTTCCACCGGAACTACATGTAGCTTATTCACAGGCGCTTTATCAAAACAGAATCAATAGGGAGAGAGTCAAGATCCAAAGAGGCAGGAAGGTGTCTGAGACAATTGGATGGCTAAGGTGGGTAGTGTTTTTTTTATTCAAACATTTATAAAGTGCCTCTCATAGGGTGAACCATTCAGAGGCGCTCCCAGTGCGCAAGGCCAAAGAGAAGAAAAAGGTTTTGAGAAAAGCAAAGGTGGAAGAGAGGTTACTAGCTAGAATTCGAGAGCGGGTAGATGGAGACAGCGCATTCCAAAGAGAGGGACCAATTGAGGTAAAGGACCGGGACTGAACCCTAGCTGTTCTAGTATGAGGAACTAGAAGCTCAAGTCTGTTTTGGTGTATATGTCTCAATAACTGAGCACCATGTTACCTCACAGACAGCACCAGGCCGATATAGGACGACACAAATAGGTTATCTGATGCACTCCTACCAGCAACTAAAACTAAAACAAGTGATCAGGCCTGAAACAGTCTTCCTGCACCCAATTAGGAAGCCGAAAGCCTTTATGCTTTTAAGCAGCAATTTAAAATGTAAATGCTAAGTAGTTGGCTAACTCTTAGCATTTGCGCTGACATTTGACCGTGTGAAGCATCCTAGAAGAGGGTTAGTTGATGTTTAACGACGCTGTGTCATAACAAAGATGATTAGCGTCGCCACCTCCTTTTCCTAGGCTTTGGACTAACACTGCCACAGATAAGGCAATGGCTGAGTTTGCTACTGACGTAGTGACGACGATATAAAAATTTCCGTATTCTCAATTCTTCTTTAAGTTCTCTGCCCTTCGGCAGGTTCCAACTTCCAATGACGCTACTCTTCTCTGTGCTGTGCTTTTTCCTTTAATTCGCTGTATCCGCCGGCCATCCAACCCATGCAGCATCACCTGCCTCGGTCTTCCCCTCCGTCTTTCCCCCTCCATTCTCCCCTCTATGATTCTTTCAGGAGGGAGTCTCCTCTTAGTACGTGCCCCACCCAGTTCTTCTGTCTTTCTCTTATTGTTGTTATTAGCGATCGCTTTTCATAAACCATTTGTAACACCTCGTCATTCGTTAGGCCTATATGCTTAGTCCAGCTCACCTTCTCCATCCTTCTCCAAATCCACATCTCAAAAGCTTCTAATTTCTTCATATCTTCTTTCCTGATGGTCCAGGTCTCTGACCCATAGAGTTCCACACTCCACCCCAGTGTTTTGACCAATCTTTTCTTTAGGCTTTTATTTAGCCCTCCTCTCAACAATTCTCATCTTTTCATGAATGCATCTTTTCCCAGTGCTATTCTTCGTTTCACCTGATTTTGACACCTTGCATCTGTTGTTATCATGCTTCCCAAGTAACAAAAACTCTTAACCTGTTCCACCTCCTCACCGTTGATTTTTATTTTCTCTGTTACCTCCCCTTCCTCTAGGCTTATCCTCATACTCTTTGTCTTTCCAATGTTTATTTTCATGTTTTCGTTCTCAACTACAATAACAAATTACATCAAAAATCAGTTACATGTAAGTGATTTCTCTAAAATGGAAAATCTACAAAAGTTTCAGAAAATAAGCGACAGTCAAAACATTTCGGGTAATAATATGTTAAATCTGATTAATTACTAGATGTACCTCATCACTTTGAGACTTGTAGGCAGAATAATAACAATAATATAATGTTAATAGATTGATCGGATATATCAGATTAGATTATATAGGGATGATTGTTTCTTAGAATCTTTGGATGAAAAGTTAGTTATTTTTGACTCAAAGTGTAAATATTAAATCCTCCTGAATAAAAATATCCTCCTGCGAGGATCAGTTGTTTCTTTCTTTCATCGTAACAGGATCTCAGTGGCCTTCGGATCATCGTCTCTTCTTCTAATTCTTCTTTTTCTGTTGAGGAACAAAGACTCCGATTCCACGTAAGATCGGAGTCCAAGAGAATCATTCTATCATTTCCCGTGTCAACCACAAACACTTGATCTTCTGAATCGAGTGAAAGATAACGAGGATTGTTCAGTTTTTGTGTTTTACCTGAAGGTTTAAAACGACGGATAACCATCTGTCCATCTCTGGTCAATTCACTTACCACCCAAATCCTCTCGATTCTCCCATCTGGCCTACTCTCTCGTTCCGCATTTTCCATCCACTGGTGAAGGATGATGAAATTGCCCATGGATGTTTCCACTACATGAATGGAGTTCTCTATTTCTCTTGGTAACTGAATTGATCGAAGACGTTCTGCGTCTGATCCGTAGATATTCAGAATGGGCAACCAAGAAGTGACTAACAATAAGTGGCCATTACTGGACACTGACAGAGCATGTGGCGCATAATCAATGGTCAGCCATTTGATGATTTCGTGTTGGTAATCTGTTTGTCTTGTAATCTTCCAAACGCATTTCTCTCTTTGGTCCGAGACGTAGAGACAACTTTCCTTCTCACTAGACCCAATGTCCATAGGATCTTCGATCTTGTTTATTTCAATTTTCATCTGAAGACGAAATGGATTTCGACCTTCAAAGACATGAATAACACGAGGAAATGATTGACAGAAGACGTAAATTTCATTTCGCAGTTTAGTCACTCCAACCACAGTTTCATTTCTCCCTACGTTGATTCTTTCAGTGAGGATGACGGAAACTGGACTGACGACTACTGTAAAAACAATATGCCTAGTAATAAAATAGCTGTTTAAATATACTGTTGAAATAGCTTATTATGTTGATATTTTTAATATAGTTGGCAGCTTATACTTACTAATTATCTAACTTGCCTAATTATTTCTTAATTTATTATTCATTATTGTGTGTATTTTAAAATTTACAATTAAAATGAAAGCGCATCTTGCAACAGATTGTCCAGCCCATTGCTTAGACTCAAGACTTAAATAAAAACAATAAATAGGCCTATTAATATTTTAACAATTATCATTTGTTTGTCTATTATTTTATTGTTTATAATTATTATTTTAATGTTTATAATTAGTATTCTGCGAACTTTAAACTATTATTGTGTATTTGTATTCTTCTTTTCTTTTCTTTATTAATTTAATTTGTTGCTCATTTATCTTACTCGCTGTCCTCGGTAAATGATTTTAACTCGCTATTCATCTACGTCATGCTGCTAATATCACTAACTAGTTCATGAAACTCATTCATTCATTCTGTTAATCTGTGGCATGCCCCTTGATCTAGCCAACTCTCTGATGTGGTCACTTTTCAATCTGTAACTACCTGTTTAGCCTACTCGTTCTCCCTGTAACCTCTCTCGGTAGATGAAGTGTCTTTCTCTAGGCCTACAATAAACTTTTGTTCAGCCTTTCTTTCTGAGTCTGTATTTTAATTCATATACTCCATTTATATAATTAGTAACCATTTTTTCCAGTTTCTCATAAGAACTTACCAGCTGTTTTCTTCAATTGATTATGATCAATGTTGATAACTATTGCGTCAATGTTTTCAGAAGTAGATGGTCGAATATTTCCAAAACCAAAGAAGACATCTTTCAGCTGATTCGATTCGTACAGTTTCTGAATATTTTCGATGGCTGCTTGTGAACGACACCAGATCCAAACGACCACAGTCTTTCTGTCCAGTTGAGAGTTGAGGAATTCTATCTCTTCCTTTTTCAGTTGACGTATGAGTTCGTCAGTTTGACGTGATCGTGATTTGGTTCTAGTTCGACGGTCGCTAATTCTTTGATGAAGCAGCTGGGGGTCCATGGACTCTGTATAGGCTGTGCCAACATTTTTAACTTCGACTTTTATTACAACTAAAAACAGAATAAATACAGTACATATACAGTGTTGTTCAGTAGTTGAAATACATGTAATTGAATTACGTAATTGAATTACAAGTTCCGTAATTGTAATTGAATTACATTTTAAGTCCAGTAATTATAACTGTATTTCAATTACAATATTGCATGTAATTTGTATTTGAATGAAGTGTAAATTACAAATTACTTTCATAAAGTCAGCAAAGATGCCAGCCTGTTGGATTGACCCGGGCCACCCGTTTACTTGAATAAACTGCTCTGCATTATGTTCGCATGGCAACGTAATTGTCAACATTATTCTATCCTTACACCTCTCTTACAAGCTTACAGCACACTTTGATAGGCCTCAAGGGCAAGGGCTGACCATCATTATCAGACTATCCATGCAGTCAGTCTTAGCTAGCCTATACTGCGGCTGCCTACACAAAACAGAGCTTCCATCTTCAGCTCCTTTGTGTATGTACCGAGTTGGGAAGGGGCGAGTCCCCGGGCGGCACTTGTGGAGGGGCGGCAAAATGCCCGGGTTGAATGCTGGATAAAATCTGGCAAAGTATAAGAGAAAGTAATAAAAGTAGAAAAGAAGGAAGGAAATAGCAAATAGCATAAAACTGTAACTAATAGTGTAATAGTGAGGGGCAGGGGGCGGCAAAATGGCCGGCGCGCAAAATCAGGATTTTGGGAAAAAGAAAAAAGACTGGAAAAGCAAAAAAAAGTCATCAGAAATTTTGGCAGGAAGTAATAAAGAAAAATCTTGCCATTAGCGGCATTTTGGGGCAGTCGCCCCGGGCGGCATTTCAGCATCCGTACGCCATCCAGTTGAGCGTCTCTTTAGCACTGCTGGATAAATTTGACTCACTCACCCAGGCGCAATCAACTAAGTTCTCTAACAGACTATCATTTTGAAAACTTCTACTCCTAAATATCAAATAAACTCTAACTTGTTTTAATTTAATGGATCATAAATATATTGTAAATCGCATTATTTATACCTGGCAAACTTGTAATACAATTGAATGTATAAATATATACAATTATTTACATGTAATTGGCCCATTGGATGTCTTAGTTTAAAAATAGAGCAAATTAAAAATTATCCAAAAATTTTTTAAATCATGTGCCAATTTTAAAGGAATAATTGAAAAGTAATTGGTAATTGAATTACAATCAAAATGTAATTGTAATTCAATTACTTTCACAATCAAGTAATTGTAATTGTAATTCAATTACATTTACAAGCATGTAATTGCAATTATAATTCAGTTATATTTGCAATGCAATTGATACAACACTGTACATATAGAACTTAATTCTTAGGTGTTATTTTAGTTAAGTGCAGTTTTGTTGATCAATTGATAATCGAGTCAAGAAGTGAATGGATATTCTTCGTATTTTACTCACGTGGTTCCTCTTGATTTTGGTCTCATCGAAGCCTCGGAAATTGAAACCCATTAGCAAAATCTAATTAGTAGGAAATGGGGCAATATCCTAAACCCACGAGAATGATTTTCGAAGCAAATAACATTATAATTATTGGTCAGAAGCGCAAGTAGGTACGGCCAGGATAGACAAGTCATCAGGGTGGTTACGAAATATTTAAGCCAAGGAGAAGGGTGCGGCAAAACAGAGGTAGTAAATTACAGTTTGTATCGTTGTGCGAAAAGGCACTCAACCAATAAATACGTTCTCTGAACGGCTGGGACAAACAGAGGATGGTTAGACGGATCAAGTGTGAAGAGAACGACGTTAGGCCAAGAAGTGCCTTTTTCTAGGTATTGCAATTTAAACTTTAGATATATCTATTGAATAACAACTCACTAAACGACACATTAGTTTTTCTTAGTTTTTTTTAACCTCAACTAAAGTTTTTAATTGTGAATTCTGAATTTACTTTCCTTCCTGCGGCACTGACAAATTGGAAGAATGGTTGTCTGACGTTCCTTTACATATACGGTTAAACATCGTTCCTTTGTAACGATGGTGGTCGCTTGAGGTCATCAGAGTAGCCGACCGATGGCATAACGAAAACTTCAAAGCAGAGGTTTCTATTGACGAATTTACATTGACGTGTTTAAGATTTATTACTTATACTGTTGTCGTAGGTCTGCTGACAGTACTAGCAGTAAATGTTATGGCCTTCCTTGTGTTTAACTACAGTGTAAGAGATCCACTGGTTCGACTACCTAAGTCTTCCCCGTTGCTCATTCCTCTCCAGATTTCTATCTATTTCTATGTATCTATGTATCTGTGTATGTATCTATGCAATGTATGCATGTATCTATGTATGTATCTATGTATGTATCTATGTATGTATCTATGTATTTATCTATGTATGTAACTATGTAACTATGTATGTATGTATGTATGTATGTATGTATGTATGTATGTATGTATGTATGTATGTATGTATGTATGTATGTATGCATTTATGCATGTATGCATCTATCTGTCTATCTGTCTATCTGTCTGTCTGTCTGCCTGCCTGACTGTCTGTCTGTCTATCTGTCTATCAATCAATCAATCAATCAATCAATCAATCAATCAATCAATCAATCAATCAATCAATCAATCAATCAATCAATCAATCAATCAATCAATCAATCAATCAATCAATCAATCAATCAATCAATCAATCAATCAATCAATCAATCAATCAATCAATCCTTTTATTGTTTCCATTGAATAGTTTACAAGTAGTGATCCAGAATAATCATAATTAACGATCATAAGTTTGGAAATTAAAACAGACAGATCACATGATTATCTTATTAACATTTGAGGGAAACAATCGGGTTCCCAGAAGGGACTGAAGTCCCGCAAAGTTAGGGATACCCGTTTACCATGTTAGCAGAGGGATGACAGTTGAGTATAGTCTACACAAATAGCATTGTCAGAAAAAAATGAGAATAACTGGCTTAACTAACAACACTAACTAGGTCACTTAACTAATTGTGGTATAACAATGAATAATAACCATATTTAGATAACGCATTGACTATTGTCAAGGAGGTAGGCTCTGACCTCTTTTTTAAATAGGGCAAGATTCGGAAGAGTGCGCAGTGACTTCGGTAGGTTATTCCAGACAGGAGGACCAGCACATCTTAAGGTAAAATAACGAGTGTTAGTGCGGGCATAGGTTCCATCAAAGTTATCGAGAGATCTTGTATAATGAGAATGTGTATCAGAGATCTTAGAGAAGTAGCGACTGAAGATTGGGGGAAGAGATTTGTTGGCGAAGCGATACATAAATTCACAGATAACAATCTATCTATCTATCTATCTATCTATCTATCTATCTATCTATCTATCTATCTATCTATCTATCTATCTATCTATCTATCTATCTATCATCTATCTATCTATCTATCTATCTATCTATCTATCTATCTATCTATCTATCTATCTATCTATCTATCTATCTATCTATCTATCTAGCTATCTATCAATCTATCTATCCATCTATCTATCTGTGTATCTGTCTATCTGGCTGTCTGTCTGTCTATCTGTCTGTCTGTCTAGCTCTCTATCTGTCTATCACTGTATCTTTTTTCTTTATGTTTTTCTGTACCGGACCACTTCTCTCTCTTTAAAAATGCTATGTGAGTCTATAACACTATAATGGCCTCGCATTGTATGAACCTTCTCATAATACCGGTATAAGAAGTATTTTCTGCAATGGAGTTGTTATCGTAATTTATATGCTGACTAATGCAAAACACGAAAGGGCTAACTAGATTATACTGAATTGCCTCAATGTCAGGGAATGAGCTTCACTTAATTCGATTTAGATATATTTCTAGTATTACAATAACACGCAATGCGTGTTATTATAATACTAGAAAGTAACTAGATAATACTTTTAAATGAAATTTGTAATGTGAACCTCCTCCGTTTCTGACGATCCTTGCTACTGCTGTTTGGTTCGTTTGTCGAAGACACTTTACGAAAGTTGAGAACTTTGTGTCGTCGAAGGATCTCACAACGTGCAAAAGTTCAGAGTTCTTATCTTGTATTGAACATTGTCGTTGAATGAAGTGACGTTGTTCTTCCGTTATGCAGTTAAGACAAAACAGTGAATCAATGAACTCGTCATTCGGTTGAATATTTTGCAGGAGATAATTTCGGTTGTTTCTAATGATGGCAGATCTTTTCTTGGTTTTTTCATAGAAATCTGAAAAGATCAAAAACTGTCTACGTTTGAATGATAATAAACCGTTGTCAATTTCTAAATGTCTTCAGCGCGAAACCAGTTTACTAGAAGTAAATGACAATCCACTGTGCTTACTTTGGATTGGGCAGAGGAGAGGGTGTGAAATGATTGTTTCGAGCAAACGGAACATTACAGACTCCACCACTTTGCGAAACCAGTCACAATCAAAAGGACAGTCCAAACACCATACTTCTTAATCCCCAGACCACTGGGTTCGACGCACTCACCAAACCACCACTGGGCCATTCAAACAGCCAAGTGGCAGCGGAGCATAGCCTACGGCTCTACGAGTGCCTTCTATCCATAGGCGCATCTCGCGACTATGTAGACTTCGCAATGGCCTCCCGCCTCATTCATCTTTGACGAATGAGGCGCGGGCTTCCTCTCGGCACGGGTCTCTTATGGATCATATAGTCTTTCATGGCCAGATACTTCTCGACTTCATCCAGAACAGCTGAGCACTGGCAAAAGCAGGCAACGCAAAAAGATATGACAGCAGTTGCGCCCTCGAGGACAAGACTTGGGCGTCAAGGCAAGCCCAACACCCGACACACATGGTCAGCAAGGTGGCACTCTCCACGTTCACACCGAGACAGATGACTGAAGACCACGCGGATCTCCGCAAACTTGGACAGAAACTTCTCCGACGCGTTCGAACCTCACGATTATTATCAAAAGAATGTCTTAAATCCTCGCTGATCTCGACTGGCTCTGTCTCAAGGACCAACGTACGGTGTATGCCTTTCCTGAACGGGAGATTGCAGGATGCTTAGTCTTCGGCATCCCTCGTGCAACTTATTCCAGAAACTGTGAACACTGTGTCAACTGTTACTCTGGATGATACTCAGTCGGTTGGGTTTTCTGGGTATGCGAGGGTCGACCATGGTCATTCAGTTATTTGAGCATCGTCTGCTTACTGACAAAATGTTTTCCTTAAATGATTGTAATATAATTCTAGGCTAGCGAAGGTAGAGCTTCTGTGAGGTATGGAAAGGGTCCTATATGAAGTGTGTAGGTAAGTAACTAGCCTTTTGCGTTATGATAATGACACTCTGAACGTTTTCAGATTATATTGAAATATTATTTTAATCAAAGTAACCGCTTGTGGTCGAGGTAAATAAGTATGACAGCAAAGTTAGGAAGATATCTCACCGTCCAGATTACGCCAGATTGCTTTCTTGAACCGTTGTCTGGTAATTCTTCGATAAAAGCAAAGGTCGACTAACATGAGAGCCTTGATAGCGTGTTCGTCTCTCTGCTTTGTTGATGAATTCAATATCCAATGCAGATAGGACTTTTGCAAGATGATGTCCAACATCTCCAGTGGAAGATAGTACAGCTAAGAGGTGAAAGGATGCAGCAATTACAGTGGCAGACAATATTGGATATTTTATTATTATTTTATATAGAATTTTATAAAGAATACAAAATGAAGCAAATTAAGATAACATGCAATCGAAGCGGTTCACTAGAATCTGAACCAGTGCAATTTACAATTATGGTTCTTCCAACGGTCATTTAAAATTTATGTAGTATCCATTTAGACAGTGCTGCACTGCTGCCACTATGCCAAATTTTACAACTCATGCACTGAGTATTTTTTTCTCTAACATTTCCGCCGGTATCTTAGATAATTTTTATCTATGACTTCGGGTCGCCTCATGTGTTGCTAATCGAAAGAACTGACGTGTTAGTGTTTCTATCTGAGAGATAGTGTCATGAGTCTCTTCTTCTCATTATTCTTCCTAGCCTTGCCACTCTTGGTTTTCTCTGATCCTTTATTAATAGTTTGGTGACTGATCCCTGCACAAGTAATAGCTGCTGGCCTGTGATCAGTTTCAGGTATGATTGTTAAGCTATCAATTCCGTGCTCTCAGCATTAATTTTGTCCTGAAAGCTTTGCAATCTTGTGTATAGTCACAGATTAATGATTAGCCTCATCATCAAGTATATTAGTCTTTTACTAAAAATCACTCAGAAAGGAAGAAAGCAATGCGCTCCACCATTAAACAGTCTATCACAGAAAGACAGAAACGACAGAAAAAATACAGACAGAAAATGTTTGGCTTTGTAAGATTGAGATGAGAGCGTTAAAGAGCTCACAAAATTGGATAATAGGATTATAGGAGTCTTTTATACGACGTGAAATGTCGTGCATGTGGGCATGCACAGTAAGTAAGTAAGTAAGTATATCCTTTATTGAAAAACCAACTGCTAACCGCATTTTGGTGTACAAAGATCATCAAATATAAAAAAAATTAAGTATAAAGCATCCGTGTGACAAATGTTTTACGAGATAGAGAGTTTGCCTTAGGTATTATTCTATTGTGGGTTCTGGGGCGTAGCGAGTATGAAACAGTTTTCACGGGAGGCAGTAGTTGATGTAATACATGTGCAGGGTTGCTGATGATGGTAGAAAAGAGGTTAGAGTCTGCTTTTCTGCAAAGTTGCTCGAAACTTTGGTAGAATTCCGGTAGATAACGAGACCGGACCAGTCGCCGTATAGTTGCCTGAAGACGAGAGCGTCCCTCTGCCCCCACAAAGCCCCACCACGCCGGGGCCGCATAGAGCATCCGCGACACTATGGTAGCATTTGTTACATCAAACAGAGATTGGCCCTTTAACCCGTGTGCTGTTAGAACGCGGAGGGCATACATTGACTGTCTAGCCTTAATGACAATGTTGTTAACATGCGTGTCGAAGTTGAATTGTTCTGATAAAGTGACACCTAGGATCTTCATGTGCTTTACCCTGGCGAGGCCCGGTGTAACTTTTGGAAGATCAACACCCAACCCTCTCATTGGTCGACGAACTATCATCTCTTGGATCTTAGAATGATTCAGTTTTAAATTGCAAGAATCAGCCCATGTGGTGACATGATCGATTTCGGACGTTATCAATTCACTATTTGTTGATGGAATAAGGAGGTAGCTGTCATCTGCGTACTTCATAATTTTGTTTGTAGAGTGTCGTGTTTTTAGTTTGGATATTGCCACTATAAAGTCAACAGGACCCAGCCCAGATCCTTGTACAATACTGGCATTGATTTCGATAGCGCTCGAGGTGACGCCCATAAATTTAGTTCTGTGCTGTCGCTTGTAGAGAAAGGCGATGATCCAGTTATATATGTTATCTGGAATTGGCAGTTCAGCTAGCTGCTCAGCCAAGTAAGAATGTTGCACCGTATCAAACGCCTTTGAAAAGTCGAGTGCTACCAGATGTACATATGGGTGGGTGGTGAGCATTTCTGCAAGGTGATGTGTTATGGAGATGATGGCTGCTGAGGTTGATCCAGTGGGCCGGAAAGCATATTGGTCAGAGAATCCCATATTGCTGTGCGCCTGTGTCAAGATGGGGTAGAAAAATTTGCGCACCACAAGTCGCTCGAGCACTCTGCACAGGATGGGTGTGATCGAGATTGGTCTGTAGTCTGCTTCTGTTGACGGTCGGCGTACTTTTGGAACTGGAGTTATGATACTCATTCTCCATTGAGGAGGAACATATGAGTTTCTTATTGAAAGGTTGAAGAGGCATGTGATGGGTTCTGCCAATACAGATGCTGTCCTGCTCAAGAGCCAAGGTGACATCTCGTCGGGGCCAGTGGCTGTACGTCCAACAGCCTCCAGCATCACGAAGATGTTATACTCATAGAAGATGTTATGAGTCTCATTGGTTGCTGTTGATTTAAGCCTGGGTTGCACGTATTGCTGATCTGTTGAAATATTGCCATAATGTTGATTGAGAGTAGTCGCAGTTACTCCTTCAGGTGCGGTGGCCGACTGTCTATCTGTACCTCGTATGCGGTTGACCTCCGCCCACATCTCTCTAGAACCCCGTTTTGCGTTTTTAAAAGTCGAAGAATTGAAACGAATAATCATTGAGTTTATTCTTTCGGACAGAGCAGCAGCAGCTTCCACTCGATTTTGTTTGAACAGTTTATTCCGTTTGCGCAGCAGATGTTTAACGACCGGCGTCATATAGGGAGGATCTTTCTTTTTCCTTGTGATGGTTTTTAAAGGGAAGTAGGTGTTATAGAAAGTCGCAAAGATAGAGTAGAATTCTTCAAAAGCTTCCTCAGCCGTAACATTGTCCGATATGAATCGCCATGTTTGATCAGCCATGCAATTTTGAAATAGGGCGATCTGATGGGGTGTGCGCAGGCGAAAATTTGAAACCGTCCTATCCGTTTCAACTGCTGGCTGAACCGGTTGTCTTTCTGAAATGCATTCTGGTGTTGCAATTATGGCTGAATGTTTGGTACTGACTAAAGACGTGACTGCTTGACAGGTTTTATAAAGTATGCATGAGGTGTAAATCCTATCGAGAGCGTGCCCCTGATGAGAGGGTCCCTCAAATTCTGCTCTCAGTCCCATTGCCTGTATTTCGATTGGGGAAATTTGATTGAAGTCACCTGCGAGTATGATTATGGAGTCTTGTGGTATTAAATTTATTTCGTCCAGTGTCTCGTCGATTAATGAAATGAGCTGCTCCGTTTTGTATTTTGGTTTGGGCGGATGATATAGTGCTCCTATATAGTAATGTCTAGTGTCAAAGTTGATGGTTATCCATGTTAGTTCAATTTCAGGTGGATAATGTCTGGATGGTTGGAATGGCTTTGGATTCATGTAGCTTTTGCAGTAAATAGCCACCCCTCCTCCCCTTCGATGTTCTCTATCCCGACGGAATATGTCGTAGCCCGATACGCACATCGCAGCGTCTGTGTGTTGTTTATTGAACCAGGTTTCAGCGATAATGGCTATATCAGATTTGTGTGTGTGTAGTGCGCAGTCCATTACAAATAAACAGAAATTGAATAACGTTACCGTTATAAAATATCATTTATACTCATAAAATGTTCTGCCGGTTGAAATTGTTGGGATAATTATACTAATGCAGCAAAGCATCTTATACCTAAGTCGTGTTCAGTTAGATGCGGGCTTCCACGATGCACAATACGTGAATGTTACATAAAGAACGCAGAGTCAAGTTAAACGAAATGTATCTTCAGATTTCAAACAAACCTGTATCAGAGTAATGTAATGTAATGTAATGTAATGCAATTAGTAATTTATATAGCGCCGCTCATAAGCCGAGGCCATTCAGTAGCGCTCCGTACTTTGCATTTGATTACTCCTGAACGCAAAGAAAGTGTTTTGCTTCATAACTCTGTAATAGGCCCTATAGGTCTAATCTAATTACTCTTCGTCTAATATTTTTAAACTTACAATTACGCAGTTTGATTACAAATCAGTATGAACGGATGATCACAAGTTATTACAGGAGTCGAATTTCACTGTATACGACAGCCATGCAAGGCGCCCATCACGTCCTACATCTCATTTTACCAACGCGCCATCTCGCGAATGAATGGCTGAGTGGACCTTCTGGAGGGTACGGGAAGCGATCCCGCTACCTACTGCTCTTCACGCCAGTGATGTTACCACTACACTGCTATCCAGGCCATAGATGAATATTTTCACAGATTCCCAACGATTTTAGGCAAATTACTATACACAATAATCTAGTAATCTAACAAAAGTTCGATTCATCGTCCTGCCTTACCATTTTTTAACATCACATAGGCACAAATCACCAAACGAAGCGACGCAAAGTCAAGGTCCTCCTCGGTCTTTACGTCTGTAGTCCATGCATTTATCTGCTCCCGTGTTGATTTCTTCAACTCTCTTTTTGTAGGCCTCCCTAAAGACGTGCGCCTCTGCCCTATTCAATCTGTGCTTAATGCGGTTGCCAGGCTGATAGCCCAATTGCTTCGCTTCTCGCACATCTCCTCCTATATGTTGGAACATCTTCACTGGCTCCCTCTCACTGCTCGTATCGAGCTTAAGGTTCTAGTTCTTATCTACCGGTTTTATTCTGGCCTAGCTCCAAGTACCTCTGTGGCCTCATTCGCGGACCTATCTTCGCCACCTCTCACCGTCTGCTTCGCTCACTTGATCGCCTTGACCTTCTTGTCCCACGAGCTAGGACTGCTATGTCCAAATCTTGAGCCTTTGCCTTCATTGGCCCTTCACTATGAAAGAAACGCCTACATCAACTCGTTCTCTGTTATTAATCGGTGGTCCAGGTGCTTCCTTTCGCTGTCTAAGACCACTCTTTTCGATCGGGTCTCTCGCACTGGGAGCGCCTCTGATTGGTGATCACTGTGAGAGGCGCTTTATAAATTTATAAATACAATACAATAAATACAACACAATATATAAATCAATTAAGACTCTAGTTGCACAATATTCTTGAAATAAATGAATGAATCAATAGGCGTAGGCCTATTTGTTGAGAAACAGACACAGTTGCAAGGATGGTTTTAAAAAGAAAATCTTCCACTCTATTACTCCTGACACTCCCTTACGCAACCCGAGGTGACTTAGTTTGGTCAAAATATATCGGAACGACTCAAAATACCTTTGTTGGCTTGTATCGATGTTTGGAAGGATTTGAGCGCAGTAGACCAAAAGATGCTTACGCCAATGAAAGTTTTCATGTTGCTAAATTTCTTGCTTTTTATTTAGACAGAATAGATAGTGGAAAATCTTACTGTTGTGGAAGACGAAGCTTCATTCTGTTCATCAGTTTCATGCAGCAGATTTAGGACTAACAGTGTATCTATAAATTGAAATATCGAAAATATTTATTTAAATGCTTTTCGTCTTAAAATTTAATTTACATTTAACCGTTTTCGTAACATTTAGTTCGTTTTCCCTTCACTGAGATATATCCTACTTATTTGGAGAAAACTGAATCGCTTGATTTCGTCCGTAAATGGATATTTAAAACAAACGCCAAGGCTACCTTACCTACTGACTTTTAAACGCAAAACCTTTGGATATCACATTTAGGATGGGTTCCTCAATTTTACAAATAAACCAGTGGAGAAAAATCAAAGTCGCAACGTATGCTATCAGTCCGCAACGCAGGCATGCAAAGGAAAACATAACGTCACTCTGCTGCACTGCAATTCTTTAGTTAATAAAATTCAGAATGTCGACCGAAAAACCGAATAATTAATTGATCATTTACTTGTCACCTCTAATAATCTGCTGAAAGAATGCTTTCCAACTAGATATTATTCTGTAAAACGTAATAGCTGCTGCAGTGTATACGGGAAGGCTTGATGTGATCCAGTTGACTAAGAGTTGACTGCAAATTTTATAAAGTAATCAATCCAAGTGTCGGCCTAATAAAATTCGAAGCCACACTCGAAATGTGCGTTCCATTTCTTACTTAAACTGATTGGTTTGAAACTTTGAAGTTTTCATCAAATCAAGAGATATTAATAGTATTAAAACAAAAATTAAGCTTACAGCATCCAATTACCCGATTATTAGGCGTTACAGGAGGTCATGGTTTTACCTAAAAGCGCAGTATAAAGTCCTCGAATCTACCCTTTCTAAAGACAAAGACAAACACTAGTTTACATGCCTCTATGGAAATAGCAAAATGCACTACACCGGACTGTAGCGATTCCTGGCTGAGAAACAAACATAGACACAAAAATAACCGATTCACTGTTTGATTTTCTAATCAACAATTATTGCAGGCAGAATTTCCCGAGGTTGCTCTGCACTCCATGGAAAGTCATTCATTTAAATATCAACTGCCGTCCACCTTGTTTAACGTCATTTTGCTTCCGAGCATTGTTTCCACGGTGCTCAACGGTCATCCTATGTAGACTACTCAAGGAGATGATCATAACAAGGAGAATTTGCACATCGCGATGGCAAATTGAACTACACAAAGACACTCAGAGTTTTGATATCCGGCCCTGAAGAGCTAGAAGAGACCGGCTGGAGGCTCCTATGACATTGAATCAGAACAATGGACACCTGTCCGTTGAACGTCGGGCTACATAAAGAGACTACGCCAAGCCTGGGACGATTTAAAAAGCGTCTTTGAAATTTCAACGCTTCAGAGGAGATGATGATGAAGACAATGACGATGAACTTGATGCTGCTTTTGCTGTTGTCATTGGAAGCTCCCATCCCCAAATAGGCAAGTCACTTCTGCCACAGAAGTTAATGCAAGCCATTAACGCCCCATTTCATGTCGTGTGACAAATAGCATCCGAAAATCAAGTGACATAATTATGCATGAGGAGGTGTAACTCTAAAGCCCCTTCCACTGTTCCTGTGTATTGGCGATATTAAGTTTGGCGGTCTGTGTTTCGTAAGACTAAGGCATAGGAAAAATGCAACATATAGGCCTACAACATATACGTTTCGATAGAAACTCCACGCATTTTCTTGAAACTGAAAATTGCCTGTGTTTTTAAATTATAGTTTCTAACAGTAAATTCTGTCGTATACATTCGCGAATACCTAAGGTATCAGTAGGCGCACAGAACAGGATTTATCTTGACCTATTTGCAAACAAACTTTGAGTTGATTTTCAACTGAACTTTATTAATTCCTACATCTTAATAGTGTTTCCGGCTTTTAATTGTTAATGATAAAGTTGTTACATTCCGCTTACCTCTTCTTGAAGCTTTGTGTGAGTTCGTTGAATGTCTAGAGACGCAGCGTACATCTACAGCGTAGGCAAACACATTCAGCAATAAGCGTCCATTACATAATAGTGGTCATATACAAAAATTAACTTGATATCTTTATATTATTTGATGCTATTTGCTTTATTGTACGATACGATTTTTTATGCAAACGTTAACTTTATGCATATAAAAATTACGACTGATGTAACAAGAAAAGCATTTCATGATCAGCGAAACTCAGGAGGTTAAGTCAATGGCGTGTATCTTTAGGCTACCCTAAACTTTTTCACTTATCGCCACAAACTTATCACTACGCCTGTATGTTTGACATATATATGGACATTCCATTAATCCAGCAGTTATCATCCATGCTACCGGAAAACAGTTACGACACCCTTATCTCATTGGATTTCTCGCGAGCGTTTGATACTGTCCGCCAATCTACCTTAGTTGACAAACTATCTGCTCTAGACGTCCAAGATCACGTCTTCAACGGGATAGTTAAATTCCTCTCTTGTCGCCAGCACGTCACAAGATTTCAAGGCCGGACCTCCAAACCAGCGTCCATCAACGCAAGTGTGGTCCAGGGCTCCGGATTGGGACCCTCGACCTATGACATCAATGCATCAGACCTGCACCCTGTCAATCCAGAGAACAAAATGTTTAAAGTATGCGGATGATACTTATCTCTTGGTGGGTTCTAGGGCGCGAACAACGGTCACAGAGGAGTTAAACAACGTATCAAGATGGGTGGCTCTAAACAATCTCAGACTAAACGTAACCAAGTCCCGTGAGATGCTCGTTGCGAGGAGGAGCTGTTTTGAGCCGCCACCGCCGCTTGATGGTGTGCTCCGAGTCGACTCTATGCGTATCCTCGGTGTCACCCTCGGGCGCGATCTCAGCGTCATCGGCCATGTGGACGAAATCATAGAGGCCAGCTCTGCCTCCCTGCACGCCCTGCGAGTCCTCCGAGCGCATGGTCTTCCACCAAAGGCGTTACACCTGGTTGCCGAGGCCACCACCATCTCAAGGTTGCTATACGCGGCTCCAGCATGGTGGGGCCTAGCGTCAGCAGCTGATCGCAACAGACTTGAACGGTTTCTAGCAAGAGTTGCACGCCTGGGTTATCTACCATCTGGAACCGCAACCATCGAAGAGCGAGTCTCGTCAGCTGAAGACCGCCTCCTCCAGTCCATCATCTGGAATGAGATGCACGTCCTACGACGCTTCTTTCCGCCACCTGTGCTGCGACCCTACGCTCTCCGACCTCGTGCACATGACTTTGTACTTCCTCCAAAAGACTCTAAGAACTTTATATCTAGAGTTCTATACAAGCGAATTTTTAAGCCACCACGTTGACCCAAATCTTAAAAACTAACATTATTCCCTTTTTTCTTTATAGTAGCCTTTGTGTATGTAAGTTGTGAAGCGGTGTGTCTTCCTGCTTGATAAATAAACGAATATCATCATCATCATCATCATCATCATCATCATCATCATCGACAAAATTTCTCATCATCATCATCATCATCATCATCATCATCATCATCATCATCATCATCATCATCAATAGTTTTTTGGTCAAGTTTAGTCATCAGACACATCACTGAATAAAATGCTAAGAAGTTAAGAACCTACTTCGCGTTCCGTATGGACATTAATTTTTTGCTTACCTTGCAACGTGGTTAGGCCTATTTAGGCATTTGATATATTTTATCAGAATTAGGCGATTTGTAGCCTACCCATACATGTCTGCAAGAATAGCTCTCACAAATATATAGGTTTCCAGTAGCCTAGATTACTGCAAATCGCTTCTTACTGGTATAAATGAATCACACATGCTCAAGCTGCAGAGTTCAGAACTCTTTGGCTAGAGCAGCGGTTCTCAACCTTTTTAGTGCTCCGACCCCTTGCTAACATTTCCAAACTTGCGGCGACCCCCAACAACAAAATTGATCGGTCTCTCCCTTCACCGCATTTTCAATACCATTATGATGCATTTTACTTCTCACCAGTAATCCATATGCATCATGAGCGATGAAAAAATAATTAACAAGACAATTTGTAATTTTTTTAATTAATCATTTTGAAAATTTAAAAGTAAAATTAAGTAAGTGAAATGTTTACTTGAAGTTTCATATTTTATTGTGTATTTTACTATGTAGCTTACTATGTATGTTTGCAACATCTGTGGAATCGTCGAGCTGTAGACCTATGCTGAATAATAATTATTCAAGTGGACTAGATTTTTTCTCTGATCAAACAATGTAATTTGTAATTTTTATATTGGTAATAATATCAGCAGACATGTCATCCATTCTTCTGCTGACGGTGTCGTTAGACAAGGAAATTGGATTCTATTTTTTAACATTATAGGCCTATTCCTTATTAAATGTCTTTGGTTGCTGTGGCAACAACTCGTCCTCGGTAGATCTATTTGTGTGAGGTTTCTTGGCTCTTGCGATTCTGAACAGGCTATGACTATGACACTTCAACAACTGCCGCGTTTTGCTGTTTGTACTTGCCCCAATATCAATCTGCCTTTCTCGACATCATTAACTTTGTTCTTTAACTAGACCTACTGGGCATCCTGGCGAAGTTAGGATTTTTAGTATAAAAATGGCGTTTCAGTTTGTTGGGCTTCGATTCGACCGACAGAATGCCATTACAAATAACACATTGTGGTTTCTCAATTCCTTCTGCAACTATGGAAATAAACTATACTTTAAACTATATTTTCTATAGTTTCTTTTCTTAACACTCTTCTCCCTCTGATTCATTTTAGGCGGCCTCCAATTTCATAGGCCTACACTTTTCTAGCGTTCTTTATTAATTATAACCGCAGCTGACAGCACAGTTTTGTAGCAAACCGGCTGAAGTAAAAGTTAACTTAGAATGTACATTTCAAAACTAATATGGCAAAAATTAAATTAAATTAGCTGCTAAGTAAAATTAATTTTAAGTCGCTGTAGTGTAGGCCTAGTAGTTATTGTAGTAATCATATTTACATTACATTAAATATTAAGAGACTATGTTGACAACTTTTTTTACAAATTTCTGAAGGTCCCAGGCGACCCCTGGGAAATCGTAAGGCGACCCCCGTGGGGGTCGCGACCCACAGGTTGAGAACCGCTGGGCTAGAGCCATAACTAGGCCCCTAATACATTAAAATAGGAACATATAACCTCTGTGCTTAGATTTATGCATTGGCGTCCTCTTCAGCAAAGAATCAGTTTCAAATTGGGGCTCATAATTATAAGGAGTTAAGTTACGCATTGACTCAACGGTTAAATTTATCCACAAATGTGACGAACTAAATGTGGAACATTACTTATTGTCCTTTGAGAGGTCAATGGGAATGCATAAACATATTAAATTGACTGTAATTAAGACGTGTAGGCTACGTGTGCATACCCAGAGGCGGCCTTTGACAGCCTTTGACAGTTTTGCGCTATAGGCAAGGACAATAATGCCGCCCTTTCTATAGTTAGTAGTTAAATTTCAAGAAAAATATGCTTTTTGCTTTTCCCCCGGAATTTGCCGCCCCTTGAAAAATGCCGCTCTAGACAGCCGCCTATATCGCCTATACCTACAGCCGGCTCTGTGCATACCCAATTAACGGGAGAGGTTTGAACAGATTTAGCAGCGTTATCTATGATGGAATGCCAAGACTATGACATTCTGAAGCAAGCTGCAGTTCATGCATACTACAAATTCTCGAGTGCCTGAGTCTTACCGCAAACATCGATAAACCTCCACGCATTCGTTTAAAGTTAAATTTGCCTGTAAAATTTTATTTTCTGATAGTAAATTTTGTCCTTATTCGCGAATGCAGAAGTTATCAGTAGACGCACTAAACGACATCTATCTTGACCTGTTAAACTTTGCATTGCTTTTCAACTGAACTTTATCAAGCATTAAATCATCGATGTTTTTTCTATTTAATTGTTAGCATATAAAGTTGTTTCTTCCCGCTAACCTCTGCAGTCCTCTGGAAAATGTCATAGACAGATAATCGCATAATTACCTGAAGATCTTATGTGATCGACTCTCTTGTGTTTTCTTGCACAGCCGCCCATAGTGTTCGTATGCAGAAATGAATTTGAGGAGGTCTTTATATTTGATACTATGTGCTTTACTAAACGATGTTTTACAAATTACAGACTTTAGCATCATGAGAATTTTCTGCATAACTATCAAGAACGGCTATACGACGTGCAAAAAACATAACATAATGTGATGATGCATAAAAATAACCAAGCCATACTCCGTGATTGGCGTCTATTTTTAGACATGGGAAGTTCCGTTTCTGTGCAGGGAGAAAGCACCCGAGTCATAATAATCAGAAGTGGCAGTTCAAGTCTTATACGCTGCAAGTCTACATCCAGCTACGTTGCAAACAAAAGTAAGCATTACAGATACGGTGTTAAAAAAATTACGTAAGTAAACAGTCTTTCACTAATGCAATGCCAGGAAGCGATCACATTTCACAAAATTGACAGTTCTTTTAAATAGTTATTGGCAAAGCCTCCACTCCTTGAGATTCTTTTCCAAGATCTTGGGATTTGGGAAATCGACTTAGGATTTGGGGATTTTGCATAGCAATCTGGGGATTTCTTGATTAAAGTCTACCGTCTACAGTTGAGGATGTCATGGAGGGAAGATACCATTCACGATGCATTTGACGACAGAAAAAGGAGCGGCAGTCAGAGACAATCAATGTTGTTACCGGACTTTCCAACACAGACAGCAAATCAGATTAGAAAAGACTCGCTCAGTTTCTGGGTCTGAAAGACGTTTATTATCATTGCAAACTTGTAAACAATGTAATTTGTTAATCTAGTGTTATGCTCCAGTTTTTCTTTGCCAGTTCTTAGCTCGGTACTTTTGCGAATAATTGTGATTGAAAACACATTTCATATTTCATCACAACTTTTCCTTTTAACTTACATGGGACTTGTTAGAAGGCCTACACTCTTGGCCAATCTTGCGGTTTTTGTGGCAAGATCTTGAGACTTCTGGAAATGGAGAGTGGAAGCACTGGTTATTGACGTAAGAAAATCCCGAAGTCTCTTCAGTTTCTCAAGGTTTTATTAGGTTTCCCTACTTGGGAAAATTTATTATGCTGGAGATGAGGTGCTCGTGGATAATACGCTGGTGCCCGTATGATGAGGTGCTCGTGGATAATACGCTGGTGCCCTGCACTAAGCTTTAGAGTTATTAGCGCTTTAGAAATTTAAAGTTTGCAATTATGATTACGATCGTTCCAGTAACTGTATTATTTTATGGCAAATCAATAACGTCGGGCTGCACCTAACTGTTAGATTAGGCATAGATAGACAATTGACAGAGAGGATTAGGCCTACTGGCGAATCATTATCTTTACTTGTTTGGGTGAGATACTTACGGTGAATAATGATGCTAAGATGTGGTACTTTTTGGGATTTTGTCGACACCGAAAGCTAAATTTCCATGGGAAATGCAGTAAGGGCTGATGGTTTTATTAGATTTTGATAGTTATTAGGCCCATATATAATAGTCACGGTAGAAACCATGTAAAGTGTGAGCACTAATACCATAGATCTTGCATGTGCAGTGACATAAACATTACGATGTCAATTTTTTTAAATTGACATTTCTTACGATTAAATCATATATTATGTCTTATGAATCGGAATTTCTGCTGGCAACTGACAAGATATTAACTTCAAAAATAAAAATATATATAGTGACACTTTATGACATTAGTTTCCGATAGGCCTAAGTGTATTTGTTTATCAACTCACTAAAGGATTTCGTCGCTTTCAAGGCTAGGGCCTACTTCATCGGCGAAATGCCGTCATGAAATCTGTTATAAGGTGTAGCCTAAGCCAATTGGCCTGGTGCGGACTATAGGTCTCTGAAAATACGCACTGTTAACGCTGCTGATGTTGTTGTGATGAGCCAATCGGAGATAAGGATAAAAATAGACGCCAACCAATTTCCATCCTATTTTGCACTCATCACATAGTAAGACTTAATTCCTACACAATGTCATGCAGCTATTTGTCACATGCAGACAGATTTTAATTGTTTAAGGTTTTGGTTCGAAAAAGCATCGTTTCGTAATGGAAATAGCATCAAAGATAAAGACAACCTCAATTGAATGTCTGTATACGGACGTTATGGACGACTGTGCAGCAGTGCTTAAAGTGTAAAAAAAGAAGTTCCTGGACGCCCCTTACCTTTCCCTCCCCTCCTCCCACCAATACCCTTTTCCCAACCCTCTCCCCAACTTCCCCTCCTTACTCCCATCCTCTTCCCCGTCCCTCTCCTCAACCCCTCTCCCTCCAATCAGAGGTGCAACTATAAAATGTTTCCTGAGGTGCTCATATTGCAAGCGCCGAAGGCACGAAGCCGTGAGTGCTGAGTTCCCATGCGTATAGGCCTAACGACTAGGGTGTCTGAGGGAGCGTCGTGAGCTCCCTCCGCGGGGTCTGGGCGGAGCCCCAGAAGCCAACGCATTTTGTAGCAATTGTTATCAAATGGAAGACGTGCTAGGCTCTTGTTTTCCAGCAGTTTCTGAACGATAAAGTTATGAAAACTTCATGGTTTATCCAGATTCCCAGACTAACACCACAACAATTTCAAAGTTTTATTTTAAAAGAAACAGGTTTCGTCTTTACCTTTCGCCTTCGGCTCTTTCAGAAGTGTCTAGTTAATTTTTGCAGTCAAAATCCATTTCAAAAATAATTTTTTTCTGTTTTTGTAAATTGGCTATGCATTTTGTCCAGTTGTATAGCCGATCGATGCCGCTACCTTAATTGTTAGCAGATATTCTCAGTAGGCTTTGCAATCCTGTGGCACACATAGTTTTCCTCAGGTGACTTATTGTGAGACGAAGCCTAGAAAATGCTCTCCGGAACAAAATGTGACTGGTAGGGCAAGGGCATCGTCATGCGGAGCTGGCTGAGTTTTGTATAACGAAACAATTCATTTAATTCCAATTGACAATTTTCAACTCTTATTAAGCCATTACTTCCTTCTGACCTGTTTTTCTTGCCTTTGTTTTTCTTTGTATACCTACAGCGTTTTGTCTGTTGTTAACTCAATAAACGAATATATGATCATGAAGTCGTATGTTGTCTCTCAACAGTTTCTGGGTCTTGCTGGTGAATTACGTAAAACTGGGACAGTTGGTGTTTTATAGGTCTAGGTGAATCGTATCGTATTGTATCAATGCGTTGTATTGAAGTCATTTAACTTGATAAGTTCATTCAGTTATGAAACAGTCAAGACAAGACTCACAGTGGATGTGAGTCATGTGACAGTCAGGTAGATCGTAAACTAGGCCCTAGTTGTTAGGGCCTACGAAAACTCAGACGATAAAACCGGAAGCGCGTATATGACGTGCGATTTGATGAAAAGTTAACTAGAATGTACAAGTCAGGAATGAGGTGGAGAAACAAGTTACACTTACACGGTAGAACACATTCAGAAATCAAAATGACAACATGAAATTTCATTGGAATCTTAAAAAATTAAATGCTGTTGAAAGTGACGTAGAGGAATTACACTGTTGCATGGACGCTGCATGGACGGCGTCCAGGCGGTGCTGCCTAATAAGTGGCAGGACGGCGTCCAGCCTTGAAAATAAGTGCCTGGACGCCGTCCATGACCGTCCATGCACACTTTAAGCCCTGCTGTGCAGGAAATCACAAGCAAAACGAAAACGAAAGTTTACCAGCATCCTTGATTGTGTAGAACGTGAAGTCTATACAAAAATAAAGCTTATTTAAGTTAGGGGAGAAGTTGAGTAGCGATGGGTTAAAATTGGAGTAGTGCGACAACTGATACCTTTTGTATTCTCGTATAAGGAGTCAAAGACTGAATTTACTATCAGACATAAAATTTTAAGGAAGGCAGTTTAAGTTTCAACAAATGCTTGGAGGTTCTATCGACACCTATTTGTTACAGAGTAGACCTATGCTTTAGCCTAATGAAACAGACACTTGAAATTATCGCCATACTCATCATCATCATCATCATCATCATCATCATCATTGTCGTGGTCTACGCTGACACGTGCGGCTGGGGAAAATACCCGCTGTGCGTCAACAACATTGTTTACAGCTAAGGGAAAATTCCGCCACGGACTGTCAACAGCGGACCAATGCATGTATCAATAATCTACGCGTTCTACAGGACTTTCCAGGGAAAAGTACGATGACGTCATAGAACTTTCTAGAATCCATCAGAACCCTATATATAAGGTGCAGCGTCTGTACAAATAAGCCAGTTGACGAAGATTTATGCACGTTGAAGAAGTGTTCTTGTAACGATATTTGATTGAAGTTCAATCGAGACCAGCCAACCTGTGTGCTGTCTGCGATTGTGATATTTGACGGGCTGACTTAAATTTGACTTAATTGATTCTTTCTGTTAATAAAGATCTTTTAATTTTCCTTCGTTTGTTCGTTGTCGTGATCGAGAGGCTCGACCGCGACATTTCTGGTGTCAGAAGTGGGATCATCGGTGTTGGATCCGGTGAAGAAGAAGAAGCGAACCGGAGGAGGAAGGAGTCAACCCGAAGAGACGGTCTGCTCAGGCAACGGGCGGATCGAGAGACGGTCTGTTCAGACAGTGAACGGATCGAGACGCCTTTCTACCGTGAAGGACGGGTGATCGGCAGACGACAGCTGACGGACGAAGCGCGTCGTTCGGCTGAGACGGCAGAAGACAGCAGTCAACATACGGGTAAGATCCTGGGTGTTGTCGGGGCTGGGAAGGAGAGAAGAAAGTGGAGTTGCAGCCGAGTTTGGGGCGGCTATTGTCTTTCTTTCCTATTTTCTGCTGATTGTTTCTTTGTAGTTTGATCCATCGTAAGGATCGAGGCCAGGCTTGCGCGAGCTTGTGTAGCTTTTGCGTACTTGGCGAGTGCACTTCTTTGGCTACTGCGTAGTTAGCGTGGTGTGGAATTACTGCGTAGTCACACTTTGTTTTGTGTGGAATTTTCCTTTTGTGTGGCGTGTCTCCTGCGTGGTGTCTGTTTCCTTGTTGTCTACTGTTGATTGACTGTTTGTAAAAATGGAAGCGTTGACAGCAGAGATGCAGGCGAACATTCATAAAAGGTCGTCTGAGCGCCTTAGGGTGTATCTTATAAAGGCAGGAAGGAACAGAAGGAGAAGGAAGGAAAGAGAAAGGAAGGAACAGAAGGAGAAGGAAGAAAGGGAGGAAAGGAGGAGAGAGGAAGAAAAGAAAGAACAGAAGGAGAAGGAAGAAAGAGAAAGGAAGGAACAGAAGGAGAAGGAAGAAAGGGAGGAAAGGAGGAGAGAGGAAGAAAAGAAAGAACAGAAGGAGAAGGAAGAAAGAGAAAGGAAGGAACAGAAGGAGAAGGATGAAAGAGAAAAGAAGGAACGGAAAGAGAAGGAAGAAAGGGAGAAGAAGGAAAAGATGGAAGAACAAACTATTAGAAATTCTTTAGCAAGCCGCACTAAGCGTTATAGTGATGCACTTAAGAATGTTCTTTGGAAATTCCCCTCCGACCCTATAGAAATTCCAGGTTTCTTTGATCACTTGGATGGTTTGTTTAATGTGTATGAGGTGGATGAAGATGTTAGAGCAAAATTATTGTTGGCTAATTTGAGTGAAAGAGCTAAGGCATTAACTATGCGCCTAACTAAGGAACAGCTCAATGATTACAAATTCTTGAAGGAGTTTTTGCTAAGGGAATTTAAGATAAGCCCTTCAACCCTTAGAGCCCGATTTTGGACGATGCATAAAGCATCGGACGAATCTTTTACGATCTATTCATCCAAATTGCGTGTTGCTCTTATGTATTATCTGAAAAGCAGAAAGATAACTGACGAGTTTGATAAACTTGTAAGTTTACTGGTGGCGGATCGGCTCAAGGAGTCCTTGTCGAAGGCTTGCTTGGATTATATCTTGGCCCAAGAAAAAGAGGAGTGGTTGAACTGTGAAGATATAGCTAATGCAGCTGACATTTATGTAGCGTCGCATGATGGTGGGAGTGACTTGGTGTACCGTAGTCATCCGACACCGAAGTATAACAATTGGACGAGAAGTCAACCACAAGTCCAAGTCAATAACCAGACAGCTCAACCCAAGTCTTTCAAACCGGAAGTAAGGGGTGAAGCCAAGATAGGTGCGAAGATGTCTCAGGAGGAGGCCAAGGTGAAGGGTCTCTGTTTCTTGTGTCATCAGAAGGGTCATAGGGCAAAGGAGTGCCCGACCAATCGAAGTTATAAAAAGGTGGGTGCTTGTATGGTTGGGAACCCAACTAAGGAGGTGATCGACTCATTGGTGGAGAAGGTCAACGTGGCGCATGAGATATCTGAACAGGTAAGGCAAGGGAATTTATTGGACAACCTCGAACCAGTAAAATCGGAAATTGCTGTAAGAGTATACGATAATAGTATTGATGGACTACACGAGAGGTCGTATATCCATGTACAGATTGAAGATCTCCCTTCTCAACCAGCGTTATCTGATTCAGGAGCAGAAATTTGTTGTATTGATAAGAAGTTAATTGAGTCACTAAACTTGCCTGTGATTAAACGGATTAACATAATTGGTTTTCAGGGAGAAGGATGTAAGGCAGATGTGGTATACCTACAATTGAAATTAGCTAATCCATCGGAAGGAACGACGAATATTGCGCCATCTTTGTGCGTCATGTTTGCTGTAGTCCCTGAACTAAATGAACGGGTTATTCTAACACCCCATATTGTAGACCTATTAATGGAGAGTTCGGAATATGTAGTGATGGCGGTTGGTGTAGATCGATCAGTACAGGTAAATGAAGAGGTAAAGGAAGATAAAATTGAGAAGGATAACAACAACGAATCCCTGCAGTCAGACGTTAAGGATGAGGAAGTGAATGAATCTTCCCAGGAGCAACCAGTTGATGATTCAGATAATTTCCTCGATGTTGAGTCGACAGAGTTTAAATCTGGTGAGGAAAAAGCGGATAATGATA
Source organism: Aporrectodea caliginosa (assembly GCA_020284085.1). NCBI lineage: Eukaryota > Metazoa > Annelida > Clitellata > Crassiclitellata > Lumbricidae > Aporrectodea > Aporrectodea caliginosa. Next base: position 191,715 of record JACEVL010000644.1, read on the forward strand.
CTTTGTTGCGAGAGCAACAAAATTGTCACAATCTTAGGCCTTGCTGGCAACAAGCGAACCAGAATAAAAATAATTTCTTCACAGACAATAATCTCCTGTACCATAAAGGGGAGATTATGGGACATAAGGTAAATCAATTGTGTCTACCGGAGGATAGAATTGGGGTTGTCTTGCGAGTAGCACACGATGCCCCATGTGCTGGGCATATGGCTTTTAAGGCAACGAGAGCCCGGATCAAATTAAACTTTTGGTTTCCGAGAATGGATGAGAGAATTCGCGAGTATTGTGCATCTTGTCAAATTTGTCAACTTAGAACTCCAGTTAAAGTTGCAGATCGAGTCCCGATTACTCCTATTCCGAGGGCGGATGAACTCTGTTTTAACCATCTAAATATGGATTGTATTGGCCCTATGGTAGTGACTGGAGAATCTAATAAATCGAAACCTAAGTACAATTATGCTTTAGTTCTGGTGGACAAATTTTCTCGTTGGCCGATGGCTTATCCCCTTAGATCGTTGAACGCAAAGGGAGTCTGTGAAGCTCTGTTGCAAGTTTTCACAACTTTTTCTATTCCAAGAATCATTAGTTCGGATTGTGGCACCAACTTTACTAGCCGTTTGACGAAGGAATTCTTGCAGCGAATGGGTTGTAGTCCCAGATTCAATACCCCTGGACATCCCGAGGCAGCCGGATTGGTTGAAAGATGCAACCAGAGCTTGAAAACCATGATCTTTAAACTCGCTCAATCTGATCCTCGTGGATGGCACCAATTGCTACCCTTCGTTC